>JARBWK010000005.1:77772733-77876558 GCA_030556195.1 Anolis apletophallus
GTTTTGACATATCCCAAAGAGGGACTTCTTTGGCATTCCACTTTAAAAAATAATATTATTCAGAGATAAATGAAAGAGCATTCCCTGCTGTGGCACCGTACTTGTGGAATACCTTCTGGTTAGCGATGACAGCCCCATTTTGACATCATTAAGACAGTTCTCTTAATCTAAAATTTCAAAGCACACTGACTATAGCTTCCCTTTTACCAATAAGTTTTAGATTGTTTGTCCGTTTGTCTGGTTTTTAAATTTTGTTTAATAAAATTAAATACATTATAAAATGTTGGTAGTGTCTGACTTACGTTTTATATAGCAAACTGTTACTCATATCACAATAAGGAACTGCCTTGGTAATGCTTTCATTTGAATACACAGATTTGTCAGAATCTACCCTGCTAGACTCCCAGGTTGCTATGTTGCCCACCATGAAACCCTGCCCCACCCCTCAGGAGAAAGATGAGCAAGAGGCACAAGGAACTTCGTGGTGTGCTTTGCTTCTCCGTCTCTTTTAAAGTGTTTCAGAGCATGCGTATCAATGTTAATGTATTGTATTTAGACCCCCACGTTTGTTCACAGATTGAAACCCCTATGACAGCATTTCTCCCACGTCTTATTTATTTATTTTTATTTCACTTGTATATGTTTTTTCTCACCCCAGTGGTGGTCTCAAAGTGGTTCCCAATACAATTATGGCAAAAATTCAATACCTTTCATACTCCTTTCCAAAACTGTCTTCACATTTAACCTGGGTTACCTGTTTCTCCTCAAAATAATTTTGCACACCTATTGCAAAGTATATGCATTTAATGAAAAATATAATAGCATTTGCCTAAAAGGTGCAATTTGTCCCAGTTGCTTATCAGCTAGACCAAAATCCAGCTTTCTCTCTAAACAATCACACATCTAATTGACACAATGACATTTCCAACATCTTGAGACTTGCTGGCAGGATAATTTTCTAGAATAACTCTTATGACACAGCTTTTGAGTGCATAGGCCTGGAAAGTCATTATATGGGCACAAAAGGCCCTTTCACACTATGATTATGACACTATGGTTTCACTTTAACTGCCATGGCAACATCCTATAGATTCCTGGAGTTTGTGGCTTAGGAAGAGAACTCTCTGGCAGAAAAGTATTTAGACCAGGCATGGGTAAACTTTCTAACTTGAGGGCTGTACAGTGGGCTGGAGCAAAGTGGGCAGGCCAGGAGGGAGGAGGTTCTCCGCAAGTCCCCTCCCTACCCTTTCCTCCCCTTCCTCTTCTCTTTTGGAAGCAAAAAGTGAAGGAAAGATGGGAAACATTTGAATCCCACAAGAGTTGGCCATGGTGAGGATGAGATGGTGGACGGGAGAGAAAAAGTGTATCCATTAGACCATGCATTGCCTACTCCTGATATAGAATCCTAGAGTTGGAAGAGATCCCCAAGGGCCATCCAGTCCAACTTCCTGCCATGCAAGAAGGCACAATTAAAGCACCCCCGATAGACAGCCTCTGCAGAGAAGTCTTTAGAGAAGGAGACTCCACCAAAATTCAGGGCAGCCTATGGCACTCTCCAGACAGGTCTTCCTAATCTTTTCAATTGAATCTCTTTCCCTGCCATTTGAAACCATTACTACCTTGTGCCTTGGTCTCTAGAGCAGCAGAAAGTCAATTCCCCCCTCAATAGAACACCTTTTGAAACCTTGAAACATGGTTCTCATGTTCCCCCTCAACTGCCTCTTTGTTGGCCCCAATTTAGGAGGCAACCCCTGGCAGTGAGACCAGGAAGAAGCTTGTTGGCAGAAACCCAGACAAGTGATATGTCTGAGCTGCCCCTTTTCTGTGAGTCCCTGCTGTGGCAAGCATACAGATCAGCCTCAATTAAAATAATCCAACAGCAATGCGAGAAGGTCATTTCAACCAAGGAAGATTTTATTATCTGCAGATAAGATCCTAGCTTGTGATACATTCACAAAGAAACTAGAATAGCCAGAAAACAGAAATACAGCCTCTTTTATACACAATAATTTCAAAGTTCCCACTGCAGCAACATCAGCTGTAGCAAAGCCCATTGGACGAGTGTCTCAATTCTGACCAATCACAGAAAGGGGATTTTGCTGAGCAGTAGGCTTGTGAAAAAACAAAGGACATTGAGTGGTGGTGAATGGGTTTCCCTTTATTCAACAGGAAAAAAAAATAATGATTGAGGGCACTTAACCCTACCCAGGAAAACTTTATGATGTGCAGGATGGTCATGGCACAGCCCCACCAGGGGACCAACCCAGTCGCAGTGGCCCTGGATCATGGCAACTCAAAACAGGACATATTGGCACAATCGTGCAAATGGCAGGCAGCGAAGATAGGCTTCGAAAAGAGGTCCTACACACAAAGGTGCATTGTGAAGGGTAGCTATTTCCCCTGAGGCGGGCAGGAAAAGGCAATGGGCCATCTTGCCCTGTTCATTGGACTATTGTGTTACATATGTCCAGATAATGTCCATAATATGGGTGAGGCTGGGAATTGATTGAAGAAATCCCCAGCTTGGAGTCTCTTCTCGCAGGCTGTATGATCATATGGGATGCAGGACTTCCTTTTGGGGTCAGCAATACAGTTTCCCTTCCAGTTAAAGGAACAGGAAATCTCAGAAGCACAAAATATATTAGTAACAAACATAGGAACACATAGGAAAAGGCAGGGAATCTTTAAGGCATTTTTCATGCACATGAGAGACATAGTTTTCCCAAGTACATACAGATATCCAAGCCAGGCTCCCTTGTATGCATGAGGAAGGGAAAATACATAGAAATAATATAATTCCATACTAGGGAAAGGGGAACATGCAGAATGGGCTTTTAGGGGGACTTTGGAAGAAAAAGGCAGGAAGGTTACACATTGCAAGGATGGGAACAGATAAGGAAAACCACTTTAGAACATATGATTATTCTGCAGGTAAAGAGGGGTTTTTTTAACAGCAGTCCCGAGAGACGTAGTTTCTCAGGCTTGGAAAACAGTCTTCAGAAGCCCTGGGTTGAGTTAGGTCCCAAAAGAGGCCAGAGAGTGTGCTCTGAGACAGGGAGGGTGGCAGGAGAGAAATATAATGAGCAGAGAGAGCTTAAACTATCAGAGACATTTTAATGGGGAAACCATCTATCCGGAAAGAGAAGAAAAGAGGAAAGGCTGAATTACAGAAAGGAGACGTACATGAGGGCAGGGAAAGATACATTACAGCAAGGAAGGGGCAAGAGAAGCACAGAGTTCAGGGTAACCAATTTATTAAGAGATCATAAGCAGTCTGTAGCTAGTTTCCTGATTGTCTGAACATATGCAAAGCCAAGAAGTACACTTTTAAGTGTCTGCAGCCTTTGGAACTCTCTGCTGCAGGCACGATGGGAACAAGTAATAATTTTGCCCAGGGGGTTTTCATGCAACATCTTCTCCCAGATAAACATCCCCCAGGAGGAAAGGAGAAAGGAAAAAGAGAAGGACGGAAGGAAGGGAGGGAGGGAGGGAGAGAGGAAAGGAGAGAGGAAAGAGGGAAGGGAGGAAGGATGAAAGGGGGAAGGGAAGAAGGAGGGAGCGAGAAAGAAGGAGGGAAGGCAGGGAAGGAGGAATGAAAGAGAGTAGGAAGGAAGGATAGGATGGTGGGAAAAGAGGGCCTGAGAAAAGAGGCCAAAGGGCTGCATCTGACCCACAGGCCTGGGTTTGCCCATACCTGATTTAGACTGTGAATCACAAGATTCCATAGGATAAAACCTTGGCAGTTAAAATGCAATAATAATGCTAATGCCATGTGAAAGGGCCAGAAGTCATGCTCTTGCATCACAATGTGATGTAAGATATTACAGACCAAAACCAATATTATGTTTTAAAAAGACACAAACAAGCACTGATGACATTCGTGAAATGAGAACATTGTTTTCAGAAATGTAAAACTGACCGCAAAAAAATGTAGTTCACATTTCAACACTGCTTCTTCTTCAAAGGTCACTGCCTCTCCTGCCATTCAGGCATCCATAAAAGGAGAAGTAAAAAGACACTACTTTTTTCCATACATCTCTGCTGTGCTTTGGCACATGAAGATGGAAACGGGAAACAAGGCCAGAGACTGAACCGATTGCAACTTGAAGCTATGTGATGTGGCTGAAGATATAATGACTGGCTGCCCTCCAGTGAAACTGGGCCAGATGGGGCAAAGAAAATCCCAAAGCCTTCAATGGAACAAATTAAAGCTTATTGAAAATGGCATTTGCGCCCATTCTGTTTAGCTAACCTACAAGTAGTTACCTTGTGAAGAGGAACATTTATGTCTCAAATATAACACACCACTGAAAATGTTTTGGAATTTATATATAGTATGACCCCTGTATCGATGGGAAAAGGAACCATGGTTTCATTTACCCACCTATCTCAAAACATGCCCCCGCTATGAAAATCCGCTAGCCAATTATATGGTATGATTCCCCTGGAAATTATGATGGAAACACCTTGGAGGATCTAGCAGATTTCTAGAGAGGATGCCCCTTGAGGAATTTTACAAGTCCTCTAAGATGACCCTTTAGTAAAAGGTGAAAGATTTATACGAGCTAAAGAAAAACCAGAGTAAGGTCGCTCTTTAGTTACTTTGTGTTGAAGTTGTTCCTTTCAGTCGGGTTAAGAGTAAGTTCAGGAATATGTCCCCCATGACCATTCCTTCTGTTTCCAATGTTTAAGCATACAATGGGAGAAGTCAGTAGGTTTGGGGTTGCAAAATCAGAAGGATACAAAAGCACACAAAAATTGTCTCTTGAACAAAATTCTGGGGCTTGATATCCCCCCCCCCCCCACAGCCCTGTGATAACTGAATGTCCATAGATACCATAGAGCACTGATTATTTTGGGAGCAAGGGAATAAAAAAAGAATGGGAGGGGAAATTGAATAGAAGTGCACAAAGGTGTGCACAAATGAGCTTGCTGGAGCAGTGACCGGGAACATTCACATATTCTCATCAGGTTCACTCAGGCATGCAGCCAGGGGTGGGGCGGGTGGGCTTGAGGGGCTTCAGTCCCCCCTGAAATTCTTATTGGTCCATTACTTAAACTGTTATGTTTATTCATATCATGATCTGATCACCATGCTCAATATATCCCATATGCATTGGGGTATTGGGATAACGATACAAAAGGTTTGCTAGGGTAGGTCCTCTCTCACTCAGACTCAGCCCCCCCCTTCCCAGAATCAAACTCAGTCCCACCTCCCCCCGAATCAAAATCCTGGCTACGGACCTGGGTTCACTATGTAATACGCATTAATGATGCAGTTCTGGGCCATCCATGATTCAGAATCCATTCAAGAATCTAGGAAGGGGTGTGTTGTTTCCAGATGATGTAGTACATTTCAAGCAGTTTTGCTTTTTGTAAAGGGGTTGTTAAAATCCTATCTATGGTTATTTGATAGTGATGTTTTGGCAGTCCATTTGGAACTACTTCTAGAGTACCTATCACTACCACAATTTGAAGGTCTTGACATTTCGCTCTGTACTCAGTCTACTGCTTCCAGGATCGCCCCATTTATAGGTTCATTTCCTCCTCTTCCCCTCCATTTTCCAACAATATCCTCCCAGTTAGAAGTAAATTATTAGCAACATGAAAAACAACTTGATACATTTGAAATTATAAATAAGCAATTAAGACAATACAGCACATTCTTAAAAGCCTTTTCTTTAAATCTGTTTTTGTTCCAGCTTTCATACAAATGTCTTTCTGTCTATCTATCTATCTATCTAATATAGTAATATAATATAAGCCAAAGTTTATATGTTTGTGGGTGATGGATTTCCAAGCCAGCTCCAACTTCCAGAGAACACTGTGACTCCCACCGACAATGGTTATGAACCAAACTTGGCACACAGACCCTACATGACCAACAGAAAATACTGGAGGGGTTTGGGGGCAATTGATCCTAAAATTTGGGACTTTTAATTCACCTACATCCAGAGAGCATTTTGAACCCAACCAACGAATGATCTGGACCAAACTTGGCACACATACCCAACATGCCCAACTTTTAATACTGGTGGGATTTGGAGGTGATTGACCTTAGAGCTTGAGGGTTGTAGTTCACCTACATCCAGAGAGCATGGTGCATAAACCAGTGATGGGTATGGACCAAACTTTGCACTGATACCCAACATGACCAATTTTGAATATGAGCAGGGTTTGGGGAAGTACTGATATTGAATTTTGGGAGTTGTAGTTCACCTACACCCAGAGAGCACTGTGAATTGAAATGATGATGAATATCAATCAAATTTGGCACACTGATTCAATATGGCCAACTTTGACTATGGTGTGGCTTTGGGAAGGAATTAACCTTGATTTTTGGAAATTGTAATTCATCCACATCCAGAGAGCATGGTGAACCCAACCAACAATGGATCTGGACCAAACTTTGTTTTTAATTTTAAATGTCTTTATTTAGAAAGTCACAATATACAGAACAAGAACAAGGGCTATTGTGGCCCTAAGAAACATGGGGAGGGGATGAGTGGGGAGAGACATACAAACATACAATCATAAAAGCACAGATGTTAACTTCACATCTCATATCCAAGGTCTAGTTATTTTCAAAGTAAATGACTCGTGGTGCTGAGTCTATAATTTTAAGCCTTTTAAATTTATCCCTTTTTTGCTGTTGATATAATTAGTGAAGGGTTGCCAGGTTTGATCGAAGCATCTAGGAGAGTTGTCCCGAAGTAGATAAGTTAATTTGTCCATCTCTGCTATCTCCATGGTTTTTATTAGCCATCCCTCTTCGTCTGGTACTTCCCGCAATTTCCAATACCTGGCCAATGTAATTCTCACAGAAGTTGTGAGATATGTCAGAAATCTTTCAAGATTTTTGTTCCTTTCTTGGCCTGTGATCTGGACCAAACTTAGCACACTGAGCCAATATGACCAACTTTGAATACGGCCTGGGTTTGGAATGGATTGACCGTAGAGGTTGAGAGTTGTTTTCTCACATCTACAGAGCATTGTGTATGCAACTGACAATGGATCTTTTTTTTTTGGATTAAAATATTTCATTGAATTTTGAATTAAAAATATACATTAAACAAATCACAAACAATACTTCTCACAAATAACACATGGGCACCATTTATCCCACCAAGGCGCCAATGGATCTTGACCAATTTGGCTCATACACCCAACATGACCAACTTTGAATACTGGTGGGATTTGGGAGGACTGACCTAACGTGATGGAAGTTCAGTCTGCCTCCAGAGAGTCCTGTGATCCCCCCCCCAATGGTGGATCTGGACCAATCATGACACAAAGACCCAACAAGAACAACAGATCATCATTGGGGGGGGCTGATTTCAACCTTGTTTTTCTGGTGACTGGCAGTAATCTCCAATTTCACAACCTTGGGCTGGCTATGGTTAATGATTCTGCTTTCCTTCTTGCTGGTTTTTCATATCTGGACTATTGACTTGTTATAGAGACTTGCATCCCAGTTTGGATAATGACTCCTGGACCCACTGACAACCATGCTCTTTTTCACCTTCATCATGTTGGATAACCTGTGATAATCTGGTTTGAATCAACCACTTGACAGCTCTTGCATTCCACTTGCACTTACTAATTGGAGCATAGGACACACCCTAGATGTAGATAATCTTGGCCTGTTTATATAGAAGCAATACATACAAAATTCACAGATTGCATCCCATTCCCTAGGATTTCAGGGCTAAAACTTGAGATGAGAGAGAGGATTCTTATCATGCCATAGGGCTGGATCCTTGTGATGCCATAGAGATAGGGCTGGCAAAGTTTGGGAAATAGATCACAACCACTTTTTGACCAGCTATATATAAAAACAGGATGATAATGAGGACAATCCAGGTAAGTGGTCCCAGAACTTCAGTAATATCTGGTTAACAAAGTAATATGGCACACTAGAGCAAGTGGAAAGCATTTTTTACCAACCAAGCAAACTACAACACATATTCAGCAGCTGCAGCAGTTGGTGTTTTGTGTAAGTTTCACATCACACATTGCCATTAGCGTCAGCACACATGGATTCTTTCCTCCGGACCCTACACTTCGGCAACAGATCTTGGAGTGTATTCTTTTTCTAGGCCTTGCATTGTTACTGCTAATCTTCCTGCAGCAAGAAGCCTCATGGGTGTTGATACGGTCTTGTTCCAAATGGATTGATAGGTAGTCCAGGTGTGGTCTGACCAAGGCAGAATAGAGAGGTACGACGTAGCATGACTTCCCTGGATCTAAACACTATACTCCTATTTATGCAGGCCAAAATCCCATTGGCTTTTTTAGCTGCTGCATCACATTGTTGACTCATGTTTAACTTGTCCACGAGCACTCCAAGATCTTTTTCACATGTACTGCTGTTGAGCTAAACATCCCCTACTCTGTATCACTTTAAAGTTACCAAAGGCATTTTGCTATCCCATGTCACGTGATGTGCTTCCCATGATAAGATACCCAAGTTGTTTCAACATCATGATCAGAGGCAAACCATCTAACAAATATCTCTTCCCCTTCCCATCCAATTAAAATTTAATGACAGCTATTTTTCCCTGTCTCCTGGTAGGGATATTCCTGCTCTGTTTGCGTCTGGTGTAGGAGACTATATCATATCTCAATGAGCAATGGCAAAGACTTAATCATGCTGGTTTGGATAGAACATTTCCTCAGCTTAATTGCAATTCATTCATAGAAATTCTGAGTCTCAGCTGAAGCTACAGGACAAGCGGAGACACACTAAGGTGCTTACCAAAGTTCAAGGAGAAATCGATGTGTATTTTTAGCCAATAGGGTAGCAAAGGGGTATTAAAATTCACCCTGTGTTACAGATACTTGGACTGAATCAGTATTCTGGTCTCTCCATACCCGCATTTTCCATTGAGTGTCTGAAAAGCAAGTGTTACCATGGAGATCTAGCTCCAGGGCAACAGAACTTCCTGTCAGAAAGCAGCTACACAGGTAGAAAGATGGCCCAACAGAAGCCGAAGCGGCTTAGAGAATGTCATCTGTTCATCTCCACAAAGCAGATGTGTTTAATAAACTTCATTGGGAAAACTAGAAATACGATTCCTGAATTGAAGATCCCAATGGGAAAACTGTCGTTGTTTTTTTTTTTAAAAAAAAACAAAACAAAACAAAAAAACAAATTATGGATTGTCTCAGGTCCTGAGGTTTCTGGGCCAAGATCTGAGACCTAGGCTGCTGTGGTACTGTCATTAAGCATCATGCATCAAGTACCAACTGTAGTTGCTCATGGCTTGTCATTCAAACACATACACACAGAACATATTTTCCTAGTTGCAAATTAAGACAGAAATCTTTGCGACAGCTGCTGTTTCCAGATCAAGGTGAATTGAAGGGTCACTGGGAGAGACAGGACGAGGAATATTGAATCCAACCAAGCTGCTTCTAACTAGAAAGTTGGATGTTGAACAGAAGGAGGAAATGAAGTAGATATACATACATGCTAATGCTTATTTGCAAATTGCAGCACCAAATCCATTAATCTTTGGAAATTGTTCAAAAGTTATCTCTTAGCTGAGATGGAGATTTTCACACAGTCCTTTTCTCTCACCAGGACCTATGCCACCAAAAAGGGGAGAAATTGCAGTCTTGACTTTCACATAGAGATGACTCATGAAAACTGGACACCAAACCCTGAGATCTGGGAACCCCATTGTGTGTACATTCCCCCAAACCTTATTTCTCTTAAAAATAAAGTTAACATAATTCATTCCTTCTTTTTATTTACAAAAAGTCAAAAGAAAGCTTCAGTAAAGTATCATTGAAGAATATCTATAAATATATAAATGCTCTGCTCATTTGTAGGACAAAGTAAATAACAAAACCACTGGACTAAATGTCACCAAATTTGGCCACAAAACACATGTCTTTCTTTTTTTTTAATCTATGTCTTTCTTTTTTTAAAAAAAAACCTTAAAAATAGCACCGGGGGTAATTGTTTAAATAACATTGGGGGGTATTGTTTACATCAGAATTTGAGGGAGATAATTCAAGGTGTCTGAGGTGCAAAACCACATTTGGACCCCATTCCCAAACCAGTTCTAGAGTAACAAGATTATTTTCAACATTTATGAAATCCCATCTATTTTAATGCTACCTGAAAATAACTTTCAATATTTAAGGAAATCTGTTTTTGCTATTAGTAATGCTATGGTACATCTAGACGACTTCTGAGTAAAATTGTAACCTTCTGGTATATGGTTAAATGTTGGAGCTGAAGTGAGTGCACTGAGTGGCCTATAATTTATTCTATTGTAATTTTTTCCCTATTTCAACACATAGGAATTAGCCTTACATTTTCCCAGCCTATCTGCAAGTATTTTAAAAGTAACTGCCAGTGATTCTAAGCTTCAGTCCAAATGTTTCAAACTATTTGACCCTAAGTTATCATTTAAATATGAAAAAAATATTTGTGCTGGATTGTTATCATTGTTATCATGAACTTCATGTCCCACACTTTCTTTATATAAATGCTGCTGATGTATGGTATCAGCTTTTCTGTTTAGTGACAAAAAAGCAACATTGACATTGAGGTTTTCTTTTCTTTTTGTGAACACCATACCTTTTCCATTATATAGAGATAACTCCTTGTTTAACTTTCTATTAAATGTCCTTTTGCTTATATCATCTTGAAGTTACCTCTTGGATCAATTTGCCATTTCATGTCAACTGTGGTTACATATGGTACATTAAAAAGAAGTCATTGCCTTCTGGAAGTACACTCAGCATGTTGTTGTCAATGCATTCTGTCCAATTCAGCAAAGAAGAAACTTAATCTTCAGATGTTCAATCAAACCAGCTAGGCGCCACATTGATTGGTTGACTTCTGTGATGACATGATATCTCCCCCCCCCCCCTTCCTGGTCTCTAGAAAAAGAAAGATAAAAGATGCGTCTATACCAGGTGAAATAATATGGAGTAGTCTGCTTCAGAAGCTGCTCTCGGATACACCATGGGGAGTCCACATGTACCAGTGTGGAAGCACTATGAAGTTGTTTAGCAATCACACAATCATCCAAGTTGAGAGCGCATTGGCTCCAGTGCCATGTTCTCCTGGGAGCTGCTGCTACCATCACAGTTTTGCTGGCCAGAAGCAGCTCCCTGGCAGAGTCTTGCTGGCAACGTCGAATTTGGTGAGGTTGCATCTGGTGAGCCATGTGATCACCAGGAGCAATATTGTCAGGGAGCTGTTTCTGGACTGCAAAACAGTGGTGTCATGTATAAACTCTGGATTACTCAAGATCCAGCCTGACCCCACTGCCCACAAACTCCAGGGGTCATTCTGGAGTTTCCTGGAGACTCTGGAGTAACCTGCAGTTCTTGTAATGGATTGAAGGTTGTGATGAATTAAAGACTGCACAGCTTGCAGCAGGTTAAAGGCGAGTATGGTTTATTTTAATGTTTATAGTAGGATGATTTAATGTTTTGTTTGAATATTGACTTCCGGTGAGCGTTCTCAAGGTGGCAGGCACGGCAGCTTGGGCTCCCAAGCATGCCACCCGATCTCCACGGTTTGGAGGACCGGATGGTCCCCTCTCGGACCCCGGATTGAGCGGGAAAGAGACGCGAAGCTGGCAGGTACCTTTTGTGCCCCAAAAAGCCCCCAACCCTCAAGGATGGGGGCTAGAGGGGGGGAAGGCTGTACCGTAGCAAGCGGACCGGGAGACGGGAAGTGGGACCAAGTCCTGCACTAACTGCCCCACACTCATTCTCAATTACAAGAAATCCTACAAGAATGGAGTGCGAAGATATGTAAGTCTCTCCGCTTTTTTTGTGAAGAAATTCTAGATTCCACACTAGAGAGGAGATCCCTACGAGAAAGGGTTGGATGACACCTGAAACCCAATAATAAAAGAAAAGAGAGATAAAGAAAGTATAGAACTTTGCCATATTACTACAACCCTACAATTTTATCACTTAAAGAATAAAGAAAGAACTTTAAAAGAACTAAGATGTTGTAGCACAGCAGTTCTCGTTTGTGCCTGGGGGCCAGGGAACAGGACCGGGGGTTCCATTAGCATTAGGGCCTGCACCAGCAGAGATAGATTCTGAAGAGGATTTGGAAGGGTTACCTGAAGGAGCGTTTCCCATCACTGGGCCTCTTTTTCCCACTGAAAGCTTGGCTTGGGATGAAAGTTGGTTTGACCCTTATGCAGACATAGATGATAACCAGGTGCAAATGGAAAGCAGTGATAGCGAAAGTTATGAACACCCGGGTGGGAGAGGCTCACAGGAGCTTGTGAGTCAAAACATGGAAGAAGGCGGCTGGGAAGATTCTAGGGAGGAGAGCTCTCATGGAGATAGAGACCCAGGTGCTGGGAGACAAGGCCGAACCTTTGATAGGAGAAGTAGCATTGAGTCTAGCAGAAGGGGATGGTACCGCAGCCTAGACAGGCCAAGGTCCGTCAGCAGAGATTGGAGACGACGAAGCCTAGAGCGTCGGGGACCTCGGCCGAAAGATTAAGTATAGGATCCGTGGGAACGAATACCCAGTGCTTCGGCCACGTCTCTTCTGAGTAGACGTGTAGCGAAGTGGGTCCACGGAGCTAAGCTGGCTAGTGGCCACCAAGTCTTGCCTTGTATTTCGTACCTTGTTTGTTCCTGAATCCGCATTGCTGCGCGGAGCTTTGCTAAGCCTTTTGGATCATTCATCAAACTGCTTTTGGACAATTGATTGCTTACAGCCTTGGATTGCTTTTGCTATTTTTATGGACAATATTCCTTTTGAACTGTTTCTATATTCAATAAAGTAGTTAGCCTTCAGTCCGTCTCTGTGTGTGTGATTAAGGGGCCGGTCAAGTCCGTGCATCGTGACAGATGTCTCCGGAGGGATTGAAGAGAAATGCCTATGGGCGAGTCCGAAGCCGAGAATGAGGAGCCGAATTGAACAGCCTCTTTTTGAGAGAGTGCCTTGGAGAATAAAATGCTAGAGAATTTGTTAAACAGCCTATAATTAGAGGGAAACGGCAGTAAGAAGGCAAATAAAAGATGGCGTTAACCTTGAAGCTGCTGCTCTGTCATGGCTTTGTTATGGCTACGGTCCTTCCTTCTTCATAAACAAACTGGACTGATGGAACTCCACCCCCTCTCTTGGTGAGTGAATGCGAAAGCGGAAGGAAGAAGAAGAAGGAGAGACAAGAAAGAAACACACACCTTAGAGAGGAGTTTGGGAGGACTAAACGGTGGCTTAGAAAAGGAAGGAGGAAGGAAGATAATAAGGAAGGGACCGGAAGCAGCAACTCGGAGACGGAGAATAAGAGAAACATCATAGAGAAACAGCAGGAAGAAACCAAGGATGATAAAAGACAAAAGATAAACAATCCAAGAGAAGTAGAAACCCCTGGAGGAAGCAGACGGCGGCAGGGAAGGAGACAGGAACCTACAGGACCGGGAAGAGAAGCAGAAGGGCATAAGGAAGCAGATGACAGCGGGGAGCGGAGGAAGGAAAAATTAAAGAAGCCTATTGAGGATTAGACTGGAGAACTTTGAAATTTGGGGCTCTGAGATACAGGGGGAAAGAATGAAATAAAGGCAATACTGGCTCTGGGGAGAAAGGGAAAGGCTTAAAAGTGTGAATAAACCTATGGGGATCCAGATCCTAAATGAGAGGAGAGAGTTACAAATTAAAGAGTAGTTATAAAATAAGAAGATTGATAATAATTAAATGTTAATACAGGGGGACTTATATTGGGATGGATTGTACTTAAATTTACTTAGGAATGAATCGTGGTTGCAACTAATTAATTAATTGATTAATAGATTTAAAGTGTAAGAATTGTCAATTGCGAATCGTTAACCCAAGTGAATATTGATTGACTGATACCCTCCTGGAACAGGTGAGATAGGTAAAAGTCTGTTAAATTAGACTCTAAGTATAAAAATTCAGAAGCAAACTTGGGAAAAGGTAGAAACCATAGAAACGAGGAACATAGCCATGGAAAGAAGGTAGGAAAGTCTTGATTTCAGTGAGATGGAGTACTAACTTATATTATGAAATGCTGGGGAACAAGAAGGAGTAAATATTAAAGAAACATTAAAGAAACTGTAAAGCTACCGATCTTAAAAGCAAGGGGAAAGTTACAGGCAGAAGTTTACAGGGAAGTGGAAAAAATTTTCAGAACCCAGACTAACCACACAAAAAGAATAAGGTCCCTAGGGACACCAAAATGAATTTTATATGAAAAAGAATATGTGAGGTGGTCTGGAGAAAAACTAACACCTACCCTATAAAACCTAGAGAAGTGAGAGAACTGACCCTTCGAAAATTCCCTACTAGTATGTAAAAGAGAAGAAGAAAGTATATCTCTCACTAATGAACTCAAGTAACTGAATACTAGGCCCAGAGGGGGTAGAAATGGCAGAGATATGGTGATCTATAAGGATGAGGAAACCTAGTCTAAAGAAGGAAGGAGATTAGAGAAGGAAAAGGTATGAAACTTGCCCAGCTCATCGGGGAAAGAGGCTTCAATACTTCCCGAGTCCTGAGAGGCGACTGCCTCAGAAACTGCCCCCGAGAGTCCACCAGAGGAGAAAGAAAAAGGAGAGGATGAGGAGAATATCTGAATCTGAGATAAAAGACTAAACAATGAATGAGAGCTGTAACCTTGTGATGATTGGTAACTAAATTATATAGAATGATAATATAGAGTAACCTTTGTGCCCCTCATATCAGAGGCTAGGATTGTATTTGTGAAGTTGCAGCATTAAAACCTCCTATCCAAAAAAGGAAGATTAGAAATAATAGAGAGAATTACGGAGTTAAAAAAGAAATGTATGAATTAAAATATGGGTTGTGATAGAAATATGGTAAAGGTATTATAAAGACAGACTGGATTGTGATTAATGAATATCTAGAGAATACTAAATTAGTAATATACCACTGTCAGATATTTATTAGTAAGAATAAGAGCACTGGGGATGTTCTGTGTTTAAAATGAAACTGAAGAATATATCTAATAGTGTGGAACTAGAATGGAAGTCAAAATACTCCTTTTTCCCTTTCCCTTTCCCTTTTTCCTATTGTGATCTTGTATGTTTTATAAAATGGAAATTCTTAATAAAAAGTATTTCAAAATAAAAAAAATGTTTTGTTTGAATATTAAAATTTTATGTATGTCTTATGTTTAATGTTTTTAATTGGTTTTAAGTTTATAGTTATATGTAGTAATTAGTTATTATGATTTCTTTGTGTACTGTATGTTGGCATTGAATTTTTGCTGTTAGTATGTTGTAAACCATCTTGAGTCCCCCCAGGGGTGAGAAAGATGGTATATAAATACAGCAAATAAATAAATAAATAAATAATTTAGCCCAGGCATGTGCAAACTTTGGCCCTCCAGATATTTTGGATTTCAACTCTCACAATACTTAACAGCCAATGAGCTGGCTGGGATTTCTGGTAGCTGAAGTCCAAAACATCTGGAAGGCCAAAGTTTGCCCATGCCTGATCTAGCCCACGAAGACAAAGGGAAAGAGAAATTAGGTCTCATTGCAGTGGGAGAAAACAGCACACTAATTCATGCTCTTACATTCCTTTGTAAGTGAAATCACAGAATCACAAATCATACAGTCACATAGTTGGAAGAGACTACATAGGCCACCCAGTCCAACCTCCTGTCATGCAGGGAAAGCACAATCAAAGCACTTCCAATAGATGGCCATCCATTGTCTGTTTAAAAGTCTCCAAGGAAGGACCCCCCCCCCCCCATCCCCACCCCAGGCAGAGTTCTATTGCTGAATAGCTCTTAGTCAGGAAGTTCTTTCTAATGCTCAGGTGGAATATTCTTTCCTGTAATTTGAAACCCGAGTATCCTGAATTAGTTTGGAAAAAAGATGTAATTCATTTATGTAGTGATATGTTCCATTTCCATTAGGTCTATGGATTTCTGTGGTGTTAAAAATCGCCTAAAGTACTTGCATTGGTTCTTTTTAAAAACTATCTTTTAACTATTGGGCATCAAGTTAGACCTTTGGCATATCTAGTTCAGCATTATACATACTGAGTAAAAGCTGTTTTACTACAGTGATCTTTTTCAGCCCTACCCACAGAAGAAATGCTAAAGATATTATTCCTGCAACGTATTGTGCCTGACCGCTATGGCCCATCTACTTCTTTTTTTAATGTATACATTTGTTTTACATGAAATATCATCACCTGAAAACTTCAAGATAAATTTGTAACCTGTCAAAGATTATTTAGGAGTAAAAATAAGGAATACTACTTTCCTAGGCCTCAGCTACATTACCGTAGAATACAGTTTGAAGCTGCATTACATTACATTCCATCAGCTCAGGGCCCCTCTTGCTGTGTTTAAAATAATTCTATAAAATTATTTATTTAGATAAGTAATTTTACTTGTTTAAATAAATAATGTTATGTATTATTTTATAGAAAGTATGGTGTAATGTAATAATATATGATATAATGTAGTGTTACATTGCATTATAATTTAAAATAATTGTTTAAAATTATTCTATAAAATTATTCATTTAAATAAGTAATTTTATTTTGTTTAAATAAATAATGTTATTTATTATTTTAAAGATAATATAATATAATAATATATAATATAATATAGTGTTACATTGCATTGCAATTTGATATAATAAAATATAATGTCAATATATTGTATTATGTTATAGTATAATAATTGTAATGTAATAATAATAATAGTATGATTACGGTATGGTATGTGGTATATGCATTTGGTATTGGTGTTGTTGTATTGTAACACAGTGTAATACTGCCAATGATAATGTGATACAATAATTATATCGTGATATTATAATTTATATATTTGTATTACATGCAATATTGCTAACAATATTGCGATATGTTGTAATGTTAATTGTTGTTTTTTCAGTTTGTTGTAAGCCGCTCCGGCAATATTGTTATAAGTACACTGTAAGCCACTTCGGGGTTGAGAAGGGTGGCATATAAAAATAGTAAATAAATAATAAATAAATGGTCAGTGTAGTCTCATATAACGGAGTTTAATTGCATTGAACTGTATTATATGAGTCTACATTGAACATACAATGTAGTGCATGCTGCAAGTTGAGTCTGGTGTGAGAGAATCAGCCATCTACAAAGACGTTGCCCAGGGGACGTGTTGCAATCCTGCCCAGGGGATGTGTTGCAAATTCTCTCATTCTCCCGCCAGCTGATACTAAGGGATGAGAGGAACTACATTTCAACAGCCCTTAATAGTCTGCACAGTTCCTAATTCTGGATTAGCATTTACAACTGTACCCTCACTTCACTTCTGATACAATAGATATAAATGCAGTGTCAAATATTGCAGTATAGATGGGACCCTAAACTATTCAACATCCTTTTCTGCATCTGATGCACACATGCAGCTAATAACTTTTCTCTACTAATATTTGGATTTTTTTGTTCTTTCTTCTGAAGAAAACCTTTCTTTGTGTGGCCTCTTTGATACAGGTAATCTGGAATTGGCCATGATACTGTGGTTTGAAAAACACATATAACAAATGAGAATGTGTTTAGAAAAAACAATTAAAGCTTTTGCACAAAAAGCCATCCAGGGGCTTTAACATTCCCCTCAGTGTTTTGACAGAATTTCTCAGTTGCTTTTTGTGGCTACACAAATATAGTAGGATTCACATAATCAGGAGAGAGATGTCAGCATTCATTCTCTGCTTCTTTAAGGCAGCAAAGACAGTTCTTTTTTATTTATTATTTATTTATACTTTATTTATACCCCGCACCCATCTCCCAGAAGGGACTCAGAGTGGCTTACACGAGGCCAAGCCCAACAACACACAGTATAATAACATGACAGCAATTAAAACAATACCATCATCACAACTTACAACTTACAACATTTCTGCCAGTAAATCTGACAGGACTGGCGTTATCATTTTGAAAGTGTAGATTGTGGTGCTGAGATTCACAATGTTGATAACCTCCAAAATAAGAGCTCCCAATGGCACAATGGATTAAACTCTTGTGCTGGCTGGACTGCTGACCGAAAGGTGAGCAGTTCGAATCCGGGGAGTTGGGTGAGCTCCCATCTGTCAGCTCCACCTTCTCATGTAGGGACAAGAGAGAAGCCTCCAATAGGATGGTAAAACATCTGGGCATCTGCTAGGCAACGTCCTTGCAGATGGCCAATTCTCTCACACCAGAAGCGGCTTGCCATCTCAAGTCATCTCTCTCTCTCTCTCTCTCTCTCTCTCTCTCTCTCTCTCTCTCTCTCCCTCTCACACACACTCACACACACACACACACACACACCCCTACAAAATGAAGTACCATACTTGTTTTTAATGTTTTTGAGTCACAAATCTCTTTGCAAATCTGATGAAATCTACAAGCTCTTCTCCAGAAAAATGAACAACAACAGTCATGCACAATATTTTGCATACAATTATTTTTATTGCCTTAGACATTGTTTCCCTTCAGAGATTACTCTGGAAAGGAAAAAAATAGAATGAACACTGGGGAAGACTATCTTTTTCACATTACAATTCACTGCAAGAATTTTCTGAAGGAGAAAAACGTTTTTTGTGATCACTTCATAGATTGCCCTGGAACGCACCCATGGATGCTAGGTTAAGACCTCTTGCTGTACGTAGTATCTGCAAATGCCAAATTCACACTAGTAACATAATAAACAGGTTTTCATATTCTGTTTCTTTCTTTCCACTCAGATAAACAGAGCAGCGTTCATTCCTATATGGTACTCATATATATAATGTCTGCTTGTTAGAAAAAGAAATATTCAAAAATCCTGAAATTATTTCCCTTATCTATGACTACATCTATTATATAAAGGAGGTCCCGTCATGGAACGACCGTCCTAGGCAGAGAAACCTTCCAAGGCAGAGACACCAAATCAGCCCACATACACACAAAACCCAACTTGGTATGTTTACCACCCCCCAAAAAACAAAAAATTAAACAACAGGACCACAAATACAAAAAAACCACTGGACTACAACTCCCATGATCCCTCACACCACACCCTTCTGGCAGTTTAGAATGTCAGAATGCTGGTGGAAGGGAGGGAGAAGAGGCAAGGGGAGCAAGGACTGATACAGAAAGAGGAGTAATGGCAGGAAAGAGGGAAAGGAAAGAAGGAAGAGAGGGAAGGCAGGAAGGAGGGGAGAAGAAAGGAAAGAAGGATAGAAGGAAGAATGGATGGAAGGAAGGAGGGGAGAAGAAAGGAAGGAAAGATGAAGGATAGCAGGAAGGAGGGGAGGGGAAAGGAAGGAAAGGATAGAAGGATGGAGTGAAGGAAGGAAGAAAAGAGAGAAGAAGAAAGGAAGGAAAAGGAAGGATAGCAGGAAGAAAGGGAGGGGAAAAAGAGGATAGAAGGATGGAGGAAGGAAGGAAGGAAGGAGGGGAGAAGAAAGGAAGGAAAAATGAAGGATAGCAGGAAGGAGGGGAGGGGAAAGGAAGGAAAGGATGGAAGGAAGGAGTGAAGGAAGGAAGGAAAGAGGGTAGAAGAAAGGAACACAGAAACACATACATACACACATATATACATGCACAGAAATATACAAATATACACATACACACATACATAAACACACCTGTACTTACACACATCAACACATATACACGCACATACATATACAAACACACATATACATAAGTACACACATATACACGCATACACATATACATGACTACACACACAGTCCCCAAGTTTTAAAAAAACCACAGCAACGCGTGGCCGGGACAGCTAGTTCTTTATATAAATGTTACTGGTTTGTGGTTTTTACTTTCCTGTTTATTGACAAAAAGGCAACATTGACATTAAGGGTTTATTTTCTGTTGTGAATAACATACCTTCTCCATTATATAGAGATAACCCCTTGTTTAACTCTCGCTTAAATATCCTTTTTGCTTATATTTATTTATTTATTTATTTATTTATTTATTTATTTCTTCGGTTTTATATTCCGCTCCTCCCTGCAGGCTCGGGGCGGATCACAATTTCAAGCATATGTACTTTTAATGGGTGCAATTGCAGGTGAACTGAATGACTCAATACTTTCTTACTTTCATTTTTAGGACATTAGCTTAAAAATAAAAACAAAAAAAGCATTAACGCCATATAGCAACCTACTAAAAAACTTTCTTTAGAAGCATTCATGTCACTCTCATTCTGCACTAATTCAGTACAATGCATAATCATACAAAATTGTTTACATTTGCTTATATAGAGACTTCTAAAACTCCACTTTTGAGCACCGGGAAGCCTTCCAAATTAAATTTATTTATTTATTTATTTATTTATTGTTTACCATATTTTAACCTGCCCTTCTCAATCCCAGAAGGGGGACTCAGGGCGGCTTACATTCAACCCCATTAAGAGGCTATTTAAACAATACAATAAAATCACAGCATAAACATATAATGATAAAAACAACATAATTAAAACTATAGAAGTCATCATTAAACATTAAACATTAAACTTTGCATACATGTTCACAGTAAGCTGGCAACTACATGAACTAGAAATTCATTGTAGATATTTAATGCTGAATTTATTGCCACCAATCAAATTCTATATTTGTTCAGTTGCTTTTACAAGATTATGGAGTTAACACATCTTCAATGAAAATAAATATATGTCAGTCTAATGATTACAGAGAGGCCCCCTGGTGGTGCAGTGGATTAAACTACTGAGCTGCTGAATTTGCTGACCAAAAGGTTGGCAGTTTGAATCCGGAGAGCTGGGTCAGCTCCCACTGTTAGCCCCAGCTTCTGCCAACCTAGCAGTTCGAAAACATGCAAATGTGAGTAGATCAATAGGTACCGCTTCTGCAGGAAGGTAATGGTGCTCCATGCAGTCATGCTGGCCACATGACCCTGGAGGTGTCTATGGACAACGCCAGCTCTTCGGCTTAGAAATGGAGATAAGCACCACCCCTCAGTGTTGGACACGACTAGACTTATTGTCAGGGAAAACCTTTACCTTTACCTTTAATGATTACAGTGCCATAATAAAAGCAGTACTACCATAGTGTAAAGAGCATCATATTATGAATATGTGTCTTGCCCAATTGGTCAACAACAACATCTTTTCCAGCATGCATTTTTTAAAAAATGGATGGATACAAATAATCCCACTGAATCAGAAGAACCAAGTTCATAACTGAATTTTGGTTAGAGTATAATGGAAATATATTTCAAGAGCGGCTATTATGTGAAAATTAATAAATAACTGCACGTGGAACAAAAGATACTGGCAGGAGTGGAGTTAAGTTCTATTTTCTGATGGTTACAGACAGTGAAATCGTTACACTTTTCTGTATTTCCTCTTTGCCATTTCCTGTCCTGTTGTTCAATCTATCTCTGCTGTGAGCTAAATTTAGCTTTTTTTATTTTGGAAGAATGAGGAACGCTTACCTTAGATACCCACTGTGTAATAAAATGGAGTTGAGACATTAAAAGCCTTTACTTCTAAGCAGAGGTGACAAGGCACACATCATTAAAAATGTTGAGTAACAAAATGGCTTTGAAACATTTCTCATTAGAAAGGGGGATGGAAATCAAGAACAGAACAGAAAAACTTCTAAAGACACATTTGGATCCATGGCTGCTCCTGTTCATGCATTCTGTGCTTCTTTTTTAAGGAAAGGAGAGCAATATCACACCATGTATGAAGTTATAAAGGTTAAAAAAATGAACAAGAAAAAGAGGCAGAACATTCCCCAAACAACTTTAAAAACCCAATTAAAGACATTATTCTCTGTGGATTGATATTATAAGTAATAACTATAATATTAGGTAATGAGACCCAAAGAACATTTGCAGGGAAAGGTAATTGAATTTATTCTGTCCTTATAGAAACTATATTTAGTTTTTGTTGTTATTTAACAATTGCACATCTATTAATAACCTAGGTTACTGGGTGGACAGAAGAATGCAGAAACTGCTGTCTCAAGGGCACGGAGAATCATATCTGGATCAAAGCTCTTGATTGCATTTCTTGCATTAGATCTGGTTTAATCTGTGGCAGCCAGAGCTATCTTGGCACAGTGACCTTGACAAAGCCCACAAATGAGGCAAGGTTAGTGCTAATTCATACAGCAGGATAGAGCCAGACATAAGACAGCTGCTGCAAATAATTCCTGTGTGGTAGGACACAAGTATGAATAGCTCATGCATGAAAACTGTTTCTTGATAACGGCATTTTTGGAAATGTGTTTTCAAGGGTACTGCATGAAGAAGAAACACCAAGATCTAATGAACAGCCATTTCCCAGAGAGATAGCTGCAGGTACAGACACCAGTAGGATTATTTTTATAGTGTAAAGAAAAACAAAACAGCAGGGATCACATGTTTTCAAGGAGGGCAGCCACACTAGCCCATTGTAGTAAAACAATAACAACAGCAACAAGTGCTGTTGATTCTTAAAAGCATATTGCATTTGACATGAGCTTTCTTAGACCATGCCCCAATCCACAAAGCACAAAGTGCTTTCTAGAACGTTTTGTCGAAGGTTTTCATGGCTGGAATCACTGGGTTATTGTGAGTCTTCCGGGCTGTATGGCCATGTTCCAATAGCCTCTTCTGATGTTTCGTCTGCATCTAAGGCAGGCATCCTCAGAGGTTGTGAGGCCTGTTGGAAACTAGGAAATGGGATTTATATATCTGTGGAATGTCCAGAGTGGGAGAAAGAACGGTCTATTTGAGGTAGGTGTGAATGTAGCATTTTGTCACCCTGATTAGCATTTAATGGCCTAGCACTTTAACGGTCAGGCTTCTTTCTGCCTGGGGGAATCCTTTGTTGGGAGGTGATTAGCTGGCCCTGATTGTTTCTTGTCTGCAATCCCCCTGTTTTTGAGTGTTCCTCTTTATTTACTGTCCTGATTTTACAGTTTTTTTAAAAAATACTGGTAGCAAGATCTTGTTCTTCCTTTCTGTTGAAATTGTCCACATTCTTGTGGATTTTAATGGCTTCTCTGTGTAGTCTGACATAGTAGTTGTTAGTGTGGTCCAACATTTCTGTGTTATTAGATAATATGCTGTGTCCAGGTTGGTTCATCAAGTGCTCTGCTATGGTTGACTTCTCTGACTGAAGTATTTTTGCAGTGCCTTTCATGTTTTCTCAGTGTTAATATAGAAAGCAAGTCCCATAGGCAATATGCAAATCCAAAAACAAGAGTTAAAACATGGACATTAATCCAGAAAACCAGGAACAAAACAAGAGCATGAATCCATAGGCAAATCCATAAATCAGAAAGCAAAACTTGACTCGGAATCGTGGGCCTTGAGCTTAAAGCGTGTACCAGAAACAAGGCAGGCGTTTCTCACTCTAGTAGCAATGTTGCTTGATCTAAAAATCTTAACAGCTCTCTCTCTCATTCAGGCCCGGATTAACCCCTTTTGGCGCCCTAGGCCACACGTTGGAATTACACCCCCCAAACCAACCTCTACCACACCCCCACATCCTCCTCCTCGTGGTGCTGCGCGCCCTCCTTCCTTGAGGCAGTGGCCCCGGGGGCGGGGCTTCCCTCTGCCTCCTCCTCCTTGCGGTGCCGCGTGCCCTCCTTCCTTGAGGCAGCAGCCCTGGGGGCGGGGCTTCCCTCTGCCTCCTCCTCGCGGCTCCTCGCGCGCCCTCCTTCCTTGAGGCAGCGGCCCCAGGGGCGGGGCTTCCCTCCTCCTCCTCGTGGTGCGCCATCCTTCCTTGACTCAAGGAAGGAGGGTGCGCTGCAGGGAGGAGGAGGGAAGCCCCGCCCCCGGGGCTGTTGCCGGGCATGTGCAGCCTCCTCCGCCATGTTCCTGGGTGCAGCGGCCCCGGGGGCTTCCCTCCACCTCCTCGTGCCCTCCTTCCTTGACAAGGGGGTGGGGGCGATGGCGGGGGGGCGCCATTCCCTCCTCCCCCAACCCCTCGCAGCGCTCTCCCCCCCCTCCCCCAAGAGAGAGAGAGAGAGAGTCATCTCCATGCCGCGCATTGCGGTTTTGTTTCAACATTTTTTTTTGTTCTGTGTGAACTGCGCCCCCCTTGGCTTGCGCCCCTAGGCCATGGCCTAGGGTGGCCTTATGGGTAATCCAGGCCTGCTCTCATTTAAGGTCTGCAAAACATGAACATATTCCTTTGTCCTTGAGAGGCCTGCTTCTGCCTCTCCTTCCCATGGCTTTGCTTGCACCTGAATTTCCTCCCCCTCAGGAGCAGCCTAGTATCTCTGTCTAAGCCAACTGCTTCTTCGGATGAGTAACATCTTGCTCTGAAACTCCCTCCGTTCTCCCATTCTCCCAACTGGTGAACCATCTTGCTCCAAAACCTCCTCTGTCTGGGCACCCACAGAACCATCAGGTCCTGCACCCTCAAACCCCTCATCGTCATCAGCTGGCTGAACCACAACAATCCAGCCCTAGTCATCTGTCATCAACATGCTTACAGACTCAGGGATGTGGATTTCAGTCTATCCATCTGGGATACAGCTTTCCTTTCTTTTCTTACTACTTACTACTTTACCAAATATTATTGTCTTTTCTAGCAAGTAGTATCTTTCTATGATACAGCAAAAGTGTGCCCATGTCAATTTGTTTACATTGGTTTCTAGGAAGGGTTCAGTCTAGATTTGTTCTGGGATTCATTTATGTCTTTTATTAGCAGAAGCTTCAGAGAGCTTCTGTTCAACCATTTCAAAGCTCCTTCCTTGGGCGGTGATGGCATGATCATCAGCATAGATGACACTTTCTGTACCTTCTGGTAGTAGCTAATCATTTGTGTAAATGTTCAACATTGATGGAGCAAGCATGCTCCCCTGAGGCAGATCGTTTTTCTTTTTTTACCATCTGGAATTCAACAAAAAAGCTCCTGATTTGTAGCAGATTTCCTATGAAGCAGGTGAGGTGGTAGCCCTTTGTTATATAATATCACAAGGCTTTTTTTATCTGGAGAAGGCGATGATTTAGTGTCATAAGCTGCAGACAGGTCTATGAAGACAGCTCTGTAACCTGCTACCTTTCAAAGTCATCTTCTAGGTGCTGAATCAGGTTCAACACTTGTGATGTGCAGCTTTTGCCATTCCTGAAGCCAGCTTGCTGTGGATTCATGCATAAATCTATGCAAAATAAATCTCTCCAGAACTTTGTAAAGATGGCAAAACAAGGAGATTGGTCTATATCTTTTTGGATCATTATGGTCTTTGCCTGGTTTCAGGATGGCCAGGACTCTTGCTTTCCTCAAGATTTTGGGGATATGACAGGATGCAATGCAGTTGTTCATCAGCTTCAGCAGCCACATCTTACTTTTGGCCCAAAGTTCTAATTTGTTTCATCTGTAGATCATCCAGGCCAACTGCTTTGCCATTTTTACATTTATTGAGAACCATGTCCATGTTGAGTAGATGTAAAAGGTTCATGAAGGTTGTTGTTCCCATTATCTGGTTGTCTGACTATTGGTTTCCTTCCTATTTGGTGGCAAGGTTAGGTTTCCCATTCTTCTGAAGTTGATGTGCTATTTGATCTGCCTTTATGTTGATATGGTTATTAATTTGTGAGATATCATTGCTCGACCGTCTTAGCAGCCTCCATGCCTTCTGGCTGCTGCTGCCCATGTTGGCTTCAGTTATCAGCTTTATCCACTGTTCTTTCTTGGCTTCAAAGATAGAGGACAAAGTGCTCTGCGCCAACCAGAAACATTTTAAAACTACTGATGCTAAGGAACTTCATAGAAATAGAAGGCTAATTGGGCTAAGACAAACTGTTAGTTGCCAACAGTCCCAAACTGAAAGTCATTTCTGACAGAAAGCGTTCATGGACATATATGCACAAACATCTGGTGTAGACATATCTGCACCAAAGAAATCATCTTGGACTTTTCTTCGCTTGTTGTCTGGAATATTAAGTAATAACCTGGAAGTTGAAACAGCCAAGTCAAACAGCAAAGACAGAACTTTTGGCATGCTTCATCTAAAATCTTTTTCAACATAAGCTTCTTTCTGTTGCAAGTTGAGTGTCATCCTGAGCAGGCGATGAGAGACCAAATAATCAACATGCATGTGTGAACTGACCCTTAGGCACTATATTTCAAAATCTTGTCATGACAGTCATTCTGTTGATGAGGTGAGAAGATGCAAAACCAGATCTGGAGCCTTACACGTAAGTCTTTTTCCTGCTTCCAAAAATAGTTTCCTTTCCTTTCCTGCTATCTTCCCACTCTCTATTTACCACCCTTACTACCTCCTCCCATCTGCTTAAAATATTGCCCTGCTTCCTCTCTGTACACCATAATCAGGACTTAGCAGGGCTTGCTTTCCTAGTCCTGTAAAGAACATGCACTGCTTACCATATATACTCTGACAAACAGCTCTTGGATACCTGCTATTTTCTTCTTCACATTTTAGCAACTCAGATTGGGGATGCTGGTGGCATTTCAGTTCCATCAGTCTTGAATGTATATGCTAACAGGAACTTGGCAGTTGTTTTCTTAGCAGAAAGCTAAAATATCCAAGTGGGAGATAGTGTTATTTCTCTTCTGGAGGAGGACATGTGTGCATACAACAAAAACATTTTAAGACATCCAATCATGTTCAATTGTAGCATAAAGAATATGAGAATCTTCTGCAACATTGTAGAAACTTACTGGTTTATTTTATACAAGTGTTCATACGAAACTACTGGAACTTGTGGAAATATAAACTTTCCTTTCACCCACACTGCATAGTTATAGCACTTTGATACTACTTATGTGTCATTGCTCTGCCCTATAGAATGCTGGGATAGCTAGATTGTTGTGGCACCAGAACTCTCTGGCAGAGAAAGGTATATATCTTACAAAATTCCAAGTCCAAAAAAATCCATAGCATTGAGCCATGGCAGTTAATGTGATGTCAAACTGCTATAATTCTGCAGTGTGGATACAACCTTAGGAAGATGGTAAACTCTGGGGCTTTTTAAAAAGCAAGGCCAATCTTCCCTGAATTGAAGTCATTCTTAATTTCTCTCCATTTACTCTCCTCCTTGGATTTGGTCAATCTCTTCCATCAACACAGGTGAAGCATTCTCATTATCACATGGACATTATGCATCAGGGGTTTAATTGAGCAAAATGTTACCTTCTATTAGTAGCCTGCTTGCGTAGCTCTCACAGTTATGGGTGGATATGATGGGTCAAACTTGTTCCAATTGATTTGTTTGCTTTTGAAATCTCTTTGAGTCTACTATCAACCCAACAAGTTTGTATGTGTGTTATATGTCAGCTTGTATTGCTATATTTCCAAAACAGTACAAATTCATGATATGCTGGGTTGACAAACCAGAAACAGCTATTCATAAGTTTGTTTTTCCTACATTCCAAATGAAAGTATTGATTTGGATAAACTAAGAAATGCAAAATTAAGTTTTTGTCTACATTCATGATTTACACAATTCATACCTTTCTGTCCTTATGGTGGGACCACACCCAAAAAATAGGACATTTTTGGTATCTTATTCAGTCTATAGAAAGAAAAGCTTTCCAGTCCTCAAATAGGAGGCATCCCTTACAATAATAATAAAAAAATCTGCATCCCTATAAAGGTCAAGCTTTCAGGCCCTCAAATAAGGGATACTTGGCAACCCTAACCCAGCTAGGAGGAACTGGATTGTCAACTAGAGATAGTCTGGGTAGATTTAGCCATTTAGGGGCCCCATTCTGTCACTGGCTGTGAGAGGATGCTGGACTACATCAGCAATGCTTCTCTGCCATATACCATCTGCTGTATCATTTATCATTGCGAAAACGTATACCAGTAACGTGTGTCAGTGTTTGGCACCAAACAATGTCTCAGGGAGGTCTGGAACACCACAGAACAATATGTTCCTCATTTCTTCCATAGGAAAGTGCATATGAAGGCACTACTATATAATGCAGTCTTTATTCCCCAACACTGATTTGGGAAACTCAAATTTGGATTGGAATGTACAGCCAGTTATACTATTGTCCCCGATTTGTTGTCAGCTCAAGACAGTAGCTGAGACAGGCAGGTTGCCTTAAGTACGTATTATTTAGCAGCAGGAGACATGGAACCTGGGAGAGCCAGGAAGTGCACGAAAACAAGATTGGACACAGACTAATTAAGAGAGAGAAAGGGTGTGTATCTACCCCTGGCTTTGCGAAGCTTCCCAAACCCTTGTGTTAAGATGATCAAAAACATGTTAGTAATGACATCATCACTTAGATAGAGATGAAGGGATATTCTCAAAGCTAGTTACAAGTCTGTTTCCTAGCAACCTCAATTAATTTAATGCCTGTGGCATGTGCCTCTATAACATGGAGGCTTATTGCTTGTGGCACTAGATTTGACACTGCCAAAGAACAAGAAAAAAATGGCACAGTCTTGTGCTGCCTGCTGTTTATTGTGTGGGTGATACTCCCTCCTTCCCACTTTCTGCACAGATTCATCATAGTTAAAATTGCTAAGTTCATTATTTCAAAAGACTGAGAACAGCAATTAGTTTGGGTAAAAAGAATGTGGGTACATCCCTCCAATGTTAAAAAGTGTCAGGAAATTCACCATTTTCAATAATAAATCTTCTGTTTTACTTATGTTGAACTCACTAGAAGCTTAGCACTTAGGGGTTATAGCATTGAAACTTGGAAGGTCTTCAAAGTTATTTGTTTCCCTGTGTTGGGCCAGAAAGTTAGTGCAATGCTAGAAAGGAAGCCTTTAACAAAAGTATTCACACTGTCACTTTGCACACTTCCTTACTGTCAATGTTCAGGAACATTGCTCTGAGTAGAAAAGATCAGGGTGGCCATAAAGCCAAAGTAATATAGGACCACTGACCACACTGAAGGAAAAGTATCCTCAACCATGGAAAATTTGCATAAGGAAGAATAAATCACTCTGATTCCAGCAATATTGTATGTAAAGCTGTGTTGGCCGTGCAACAAAATGCAACGGAATCCACAATTCACAAGCAACAATATTTTTTGTCTGAACAACTTCAAAGATGAAAATATATTATGCAAGCTATCAAAGCTTTGCTAACAAGACTAGAATGGGGCATTGCTTGCCAAAGTCCAGACAAATGGTACTGTTAAAACTTTACTATTATAATATAGAGGAAAATCAAAGAGACAGATGATGTTAACTCTGACATCATCTTTCAGCCCCCCGTGGTGCAATGGGTTAAACCCTTCTGTCAGCAGGACTGAAGACCGACAGGTTGGAGGTTCAAATCTGGGGAGAGCATGGATGAGCTCCCTCTGTCAGCTCTAGCTCCCCATGCGGGGACATGAGAGAAGCCTCCCACAGGGGTGATAAAACATCAAAACATCCACATGGCTAATTCTCTCACACCAGAAGCAACTTGCAGTTTCTCGCTCCTAACACACACACACACACACACACACACACACACACACACACAATATTTCAGGAATTTTTGGGAGAAAATGAATTTTTCTCTAGTAAAAGTCAGAGAGTGTCAAAACATTTTAATTCAAATTTAAGTAACTTCAAAACTTTACTATTATAATATAGAGGAAAATCAAAGAGACAGTAGAAAGGAAGGAGGGGGGGAGATTAAAAAACGCCCCTGGGGGACATGAGGACAAGAGGCAATTTTTAAATCCTCCAAGTAGCACAGAGTTTTAGCACAGACAATATACTACCACAGTGTTAGGACACTGTAATCTAAAATAATTCAGTGTAATATGAATTAAAAATAAATTGATGTTTTGTGAAACTCATTGATTATATGTGACCTACATCCCAGGTGCTCTAAGGAATAGAAAAACTGTCAACTGCCATTTCAGTGAAGAGCATAGCAGCATCTGGCACCATTAGAGTGAATTGCTCTAGAGAAGTGAGACAGATTTTACCTTTCAAATTCTAGGGATTGTTATTGCCACCATCATCTAATGTCCTGGAAGTGACAGCAAATGGAACAGCACATTTAGAGAGGCAAAGGGGAAATTCCTAACCAATTTCTGCCCTCTGCTGGTTAATGGCAACATGGACATGCGAGAAGCTCTCTAATTTCATTGATCAGACCCACAGTCTAGCTACGAGGAAAGGGGGTCATATGGGTGGCAAAGGCATAATGTGTTACACCTACTCAACCAGAAAGGGAGAGTTGAAAACACACTGCCGAGATGTAAAATGTGTGTTTTCTTCTGTGTTTTAATTGTCTTTTGGGCTTGTCCCTTGTAAGCCGCCCCGAGTCCCTTAGGGGATATGGTTGGTGGGGTATAAAAATAAAGTTGTTGTTGTTGTTATTATTATTATTCTACAAGTGTGTAGAAAGTGTGGGATGAGTCCTTCCTGAACCTTTGTCCGCAAATAAAAGCCAGAGATTATCATCATTATTATAAAGGTATATCTGATGGCCCACACAGAAATTGAGAAAAAACAGGACCCCCTTCCCCTCTCCATCCTTTATAGTGCTACCATCAGGGCCGTAGCCAGGGGGGGGGGGTCTGAGTTTGGTTCGGGGGGGGGGGCTGAGACTGGGTGGAAGAGGGTCTACCCTAGCAAACCTTTTGTATTGTTATCCCAATAACCCCATTAATGTGGGATATAATGAGCATGCTGATCAGATCATGATATGAATAAACATAACAGTTTAAATAATGTACCAGTAAGGCCTTTTCGCAGACCACCCTTAGAATTTCAGCCCCCTGGCTACATGCCTGGCTACCATCCTCCAAAAATCAAGGACCTTTTGGGTGTGGTGTTACTATATGCTGCCCACAAAGAAATGAACTCCCAATTTCAGACATTTTTTATTTATTTTGTGTCAAAAGCATCACATAAATAAGTATAAAACTGATAAAATAGGAGCACAAGTGGCTAAATAATTGACTAAAACTGGGCAATAGCAACCACATTGTCTGTAGCTTTAAACAATTCTTCCTCTGTACATGAGGCAGGGCATTGTAGACAAGCTTACAGGTACGGAGTTGTTTGTTCTGCTCCACAGTTGCACAAGGTGGAGAATTCTTTTAGGTTGTTCCATTTTGCCAGCTTGTCTTTTGATCGACCCACTCCACTTCTGAGTCTGTTCAGGGACTTCCAAGTTGCCCATTCTTGGCTTGCCCCTGGAGGCAGGTCTTTGTGGGGGACCATCCATTTGGGATTTCCTGGTTTCGCTGCTCAAAGGAGTTGTGGTTCCCATGAAGCTTTTCCTTGATTTGAATCTACTGGGAGGAGGCTGATAGCCATGCAGTGGATGGCTTTCACTGTGTTCTCACAGCAGCAACATCCTGTCGGACATCGAGGGCAGAGGGCAATACCAGCTAGCTTGCAGAATCTATCAACAGGTGTAGGTTTGAGATATCCTGTGATTATTCTGCATGTTTTGTTCAGTGCTATGTTTACCTGCTTCGCATGAAGAGACTTATGCCAAACAGGGCTGGCATACTCAGCAACTGAGTAAGACAAGGCCAAGGCTGCCATTAAGTTTCCACAGGATTTTATGCAGCTACTTTGTGCTTGCTGTTCATGCAGTGTTTCCTAAATGTTAGTGTTTGATCTAAGATGACACCAAGATATTTAGGATGGAAACAGTGTTTGAGCTCTTGGCCTTCCCAGGTAACATTCAATTTCCTGTTGGCTTTACAGTTCCATAGGTGGCAAGCACACACTTGTCTTGGTAGGGTTAGGCTACAGGTGGTTATCTTTGTAGTAGCAGGAGAGATCTTTCCAGTCATTAGTAAGTTGGTTTTCGACTGTTTCAAAGTCTTCTGCTTGGGTTGTTAGGCCATGGTCATCAGCATATATAAAGCTCTTTGTGAGTGGTGGCTGTGGTTGATCGTTAGTAAGATGTTAAACAAGGACGGTGTAAGAACGCTGCCTTAGGGTAAACCATTCGTTTGACTCCTACATCTACTTTTCCTGCCTTGAAACGCCACATAGAAGCTGCAGTTTTCTAGAAGGGTCTGGACAGTTTTTTTGTGAAATCATAGTCCCAGGTAGACTGTGGACTGTTGCACCATGTCATAGGCAGCTGTAATTTCCACAAAAACTGTTCCTGCAATTGTTCGGACATGAACAAATTTACTTGCCTCCACAACATGTACATAACATATTATCACGTTGTGGAGGCAAGGAGTCTACTTTTGGTATCCCAAATTCACCATACTCAACGGTACAGGCAGAAACAGCTCTGATAATACAAGCTTGCAGACATTGCTCCAGAAAGGTCCCTGATTGAGAAAAACCAAGGGATTTCAATCTGTGGCAGCACTGTGCCCTTTCCTTAAAAATTGTGTGATGTATGAATGGCATTGTAGACAATGTATTAGACTTCTCCACCGTCATGGTTTTTATGTGAATTGTTTGGTTGGCATGTGGGTCCCATTGTAGCACAATCAATGGATGATGGTCCCTGTTTCTGTGTATACAGCTGTCACTCGGTGGTTGTTTCTCCACTCTTCACCTGTCCCAAGCACACACTGAATATGGTAGCTCTTTTACAACCATATCAAGCCATCATGTAAAAGATACAACAAAATACCCTGTTGATTTTTGTTAATTTAGATGGAATTGGCATTCAGCAAGAAATTAAATTAATATCTTGGTTTTGAGACCAGGCCTTTGCACAATAACATAAAGCGACTTTTTGACGGGAATTGAGTGGCAAGACAACAGATATGAGGATATGGCTTTATTGTTCTATTGAGTTTGTGGATTGAGCATTGTTTTAATTTGATTGTTCGAAAATTTGTTTTTAATTGCTACTGTTTTGAATTCTGTCTGTATTTATGGTTTCATATTGTGTATTGTGGCATTGAATCGCTGCCTTTGTTAGCCGCTCTGAGTCCGCCCCCCCCCCCCGCTGAGAAGAGCAGAGTAACAATGTTTTTCTGTAGTTCTGGCTAGCTACCCTATTTTGATATATGTGTGACGACCCTACCCCCTTAATGGATATGCTAGGCTGGTGAAGTCATCTGAATCGAAATGACCAAACTTGTTGGGTATACAAATTAACTCTTTATTAAATGGAATGGTTAACACTCTTCACTTATTCATGCGTTTCAATAATACATTGCCAAAATAATTGTCCCTAACTTCAGTTCCCCAATCTTCCTCCCTCTCTCTTCATCAGCCTTCTCCCCTCTCTCCTCAAACACTCCCTCTCCTCTCCTCAGACTAAGCCACGCCCCCATAGCATCCTAGGAAGCCATTTAAAGGGACATGCACACCAATACCTACCTACATCAAGCTAACATATAATAACATAACAGTGAACGTCACAACAGCGTTAAAGGAAACTGAAATTGATTTAAAAGTTGCATTACCTAGTTTCAGCTTTTTTTAAAAAAAGAAGGGGAGGAGCTTTTGAAATGCTGACTTATCTTGCATATTATTCAGTAAGAATTCAAGAGTAAAGTAAAATAAGTTTGCAACAGTTGAAAAATGATCCCAATTCCATTACGATCAAAGCAAACTGTGTATGTTCTTTTGTCATTTTTTTCCAAACATGCTAAAGCAGCTCAAAATAGAAATTAATGGGAGATTCTGTCAATGTAATTTGAAAATACATTCATTCTCACAATTAATTCATTTCTACGAAACTCAGGTTTAACTTAGTATTTCTTTCATTCTGCCTGTTTCCCACAGTCAGTAAGATGTTTACCTGCATGAAAGTAAACTACAGTAGTCTTGCTTATCCAACCTTCGCTCATCCAACATTCTGTATTATCTGACGCAGTCTGCCTCCCATCCAGAATAATGTTTAGGGTGAGAGAAAGAACGAACTCTTGTCTGTTTTGATGCTAAATTCGTAAATACAGTAATTGCTACATAATGTTACTGTGTATTGAACTGCTCTTTCTGTCGATTTGTTGTAAAAATGTTTTGGTGCTTAATTTGTAAAATCGTAACATAATTTGACGTTTAATAATCCCTTTGAGGGTGAGAACGGCGGGATATAAATGTCCGAAATAAATAAATAAACCAACATTTTCATTTATCCAACGTTCTGCCGGCCCGTTTATGTTTGATAAGCAAAACTCTACTGTATATTGAAACAGAAATTTGGCATTATTTTCCAAGCATAATACTCAGCATGAAATTTTGAATACCGCTAGATTTTACAGCCTAATTTTTAATCTCTACACCTCTGTTCTTTTTATTTTTAAAGTAACATTTCTATGCAATTGTACCTAAAGCACAATGTTCACTCAAATTGCTTGAGCTTGTCATGAAAATTGGGACTTTATCACTTCTATGGAACTGGTGCAATCTCATTGTATTACTGGCTCAACACACAAAATGGGACATTCCTTTGATTTTACTTTTGCTGTATGTCCAATGGTTTTGAAACAGTCTGTTGTCATGGACAGAACACTTCCTGGTTTGGTCTCTTGAATTCAGTTTCTGCAGGGATGGACGGCCAATTTAAATAGGAATTTGTGTTTTGATGGACTCTTGAACTTGCACAAACTCTGGGACCTTTCTGGTGCTTAGCATAAATGATAATGTAACTCAGGATAATTCTACATCACCCTGCTGCTTTCAGATACCAATTCAGTTATAACCCATGCTACCAAGTGCTGCGCAGCAGCACTTAATATCTGCTGGATGATGACTGGCTCTAAAAGTTAGCAATCTAACCATCAGCTAATTGAAATATAAATTAGTGCCCCCCTCCCCTAGACTTCTGCCCTGAATGCTCCTAGCCTCCCCCCATGAATGTATCTCCCTCTTCACCCCGATAGACTCTTCCTCCCTTTTTTAGGAAACTAAGCTGGAGTAATAAGGAACACCGTCATATTTATGGACTGAAACAAAGTGCAATATAATCTGACTTGATGCCACAAGAATGTGAATGTATATTACTGTTGTTTTAAACGTTTTTTATGCTTACCATCAATGTATTCGGATTGTTATTTACATGATTTTAATATGTTGTAAGGCAGCTTTGGATCCCGTGAGATGAGTGGGATATACATATTCTTATTATTCTAGTTTTGTGTCAGAGCCTTCGACATGTTTTCTAGCCTTTTAGATTTCAAAGTTTAACACTTTTACCTGTAATCCTCTCCTAATGCTGTCCTATGACCATAATAAAGATTTGTTTGTATGATAATGTTGAGACCTGAGTCTCACTACTGAATAACAAGGTGAGGGGAGGATCACTACTGTTTTGAAAGTGTTATTTTGTGTTTAATTGTGTGGGGCTTACTTTGAAAGTAGTTATACTCCAGAAACTCCAATTTTGTGGCTGCCACAAACTACGTTGAAGTGGTTGAGACTCTATGACATATTCATTGAAAAACTATCTGCTTCATCACACTAGAGAATGAATCCACTTTAAATCCGGTTGCTGCCTCCTGCAGAATTCTGGGGTTTGTAGTTTAGTGAGGCTGTTAAAGGCTTATCCCTAAATTACAAACCCCGAATTCTGCAGGAGGCATCAACCGGATTTAAAGTGGAAGTGTGATGAAGTAGTAAAGCAACACGTGGTGCAGGATGTCCCACAAAAACAAAGCTTTTGCAGTTTAATAAACCCTTTTCCATGTTTTTATGATAGGACCAATTAGGAAACGATATTGATAACCCAGGAACAAAAATGGTGTTTCATAGTGTTATTAGTGAATTTCTTCCAGAGGCCTCCTGGGACCAGATCGGAAGCAGTTGATCCAAAGTGTCATTGAAAGGTTGAGTTCCTGTATTAGCAATGGTGTTGTTGAGTGCCACAAGGTCCAATCTTGTTCACAGGATCTGCTGGTATCTGCTGGGATGTGGTCCAAGGATCCTCGGGGTAACAAAATCTGTGGCTGGCCAAGTTTCATTTTGTGCAATGGTGTAGTAAAATGGTGCCTCTTAACAATGTGATGTGGCAGCCAAAAAAAGCCAATCGGATTTTGACCTGCATCAATAGTATAGTGTCTAGATCCAGGGAAGTCATGCTAACCCTATATTCTGCCTTGGTTTGACCACACCTGGAATATTGTGTCCAATTCTGGGCACCACAATGGAAGGGAGATGTTGTGAAGCTGGAATGTGTCCAGAGGAGGGCGACTAAAATGATCAAGGGTCTGGAGAACAAGCCCTATGAGGAGCTCCTTAAAGAGCTGGGCATGTTTATTTAATTATTTTTATTTTTTAAAAAATTGTACCCCAACCTTCTCACCTCCAAGGAGGGACTCAGACCGGCTTACAGCAAAATTCATTGCCATACAAATTTAAAACATCTTAATACAGCATATTAAAATACATAAAAACAGATACATAAAAAACCACATTGCCATTAAAACCACATTCAACTCGGTCTATAAAAGTGGTCACCCATTTCAGATTGAAATCAATCTCAGCTTATTCTGGGAAGGCGTTGTTCCACATCCAAGTCTTCACCCGCCTCCTGAAGGACAACAGGGAGGGGGCAGATCTAACATCGCTTGGGAGGGAGTTCCACAGCCGAGGGGCCACAACAGAGAAGGCCCCGTCTCTCGTCCCCACCAGACGCGCTTGAAGAAGAGAACGCTGAGAGGAGACATGAAAGCCATGTTTAAATATGTGATAGGAAGTCACAGAGAGGAGGGAGCAAGCTTGTTTTCTGCTGCCCTGGAGACTAGGACGCGGAAGAATGGCTTCAAACTACAAAAAAAGAGGAGATTCCATCTGAACATCAGGAAGAACCTTCTGACTCTGCGAGCTGTTCAGCAGTGGAACTCTCTGCCCTGGAGTGTGGTGGAGGCTCCCTCTTTGGAGGCTTTTAAACAGAGGCTGGATGGTAGGGTTGCCATGTTTTGATATAAGAAATAAGGGACATTTACGGGATTTTTCACAAAAATAAGGGACATTTCATTAAAAACTTGAAACTCAAACATTAGGTAGAAATAGTTTTATTAACAGAATAAGATAATGATTGAAACTCACAAAAGAAACTGACTTACACCCTCTTAACAGTACATGGCATGTTTCTGCATGCTTTGTCATGTTGTAGCAGCAATCAGGAGTCCCAAAACTCCCAGGCAAATACTTCTAACTCTCAGGCGGCGACTTTCGTGCAGGCACAGGGACGGAAGACGCAACAATTGATACTGGTACAAATGAAGCCAACTTTATTTGCAAAACATCAGCTGACGGAGTCTGCCTAGCATAAAAGCTGCTAAAATGGCAGAGCCCCGAACAAATGCCAACACTCAGGTTTTATACATTCAATGGCGACAGACCCTTGATCCCGCCCATCTTTACAACTAGCAATAGGCTGGCACTCATGAGCCCATTTCATTACCCAATTAAACCAAGCATTGTTCAGTATTACCCTGCTATTTGTTAAAAGTTGTGGCGCAGTATTAATTTTTCATTCCCACAGTATTGTTATCTGCCATATGGGCAAGATGTTCTTGAATCGCAACATTTCTACGGCCATTCCCCTGTGCCTGCCAACAGGAATGGCCTCATTTGCCCATGCACGCTTTCTAACCATTCAGCTACAATGTAAACAACGCAGCATGGTGGACTATAGGCCAATCAGGCCGCTTTTTATCTAGAGGCACATGATGTTCTCTTAGCAAATTACTGCTTGTGCCTATGTACCAATCAGAGCTGATTATTCCCGTCATGGCTTTTGGCAAGCTGCCTCGCTATTCTAAGGCCAGCTATACTAAAACCTTTGCTGTGCATCACTCTCTCCTGACAGTACTTCTGCTAAAAGCATCAATTCCACTTTAATGTAGAAAAAACATTATTAGAACTACCTATTTTTCTCCATCTTTATTTAGTACTTGACTTTGCTGACTTTAAAAGTGCAGTCTAAACATTAAAATAAAATAAATTTTATAAGACATCTTCATGATTATTATGGCAATAGTTAATGGTATAGTATAGTATGGGATACACAGCTAGGCCTATTTTAAGAGTAACTCTCAAGCAACCAGAAACTATCTTTATCCAACATGATCCAACATTCCCCTTGGGTAACGGTTAATTAGTCTACTGTACTTTGGAAAAGTCCTGTATCGCCTCTTCCTTCCAACGGGGACGCAGGCGGGCTCACACTTGCAAGCGCGCGACTGTCAGCCTGCCCTGCGAGTTGGAATCCCGGGCAGGCATTGCCGTGGAAACCGCAGCGTGCAGCTTCCTCTGGTCAACCCGCCCAGTCCTGTCCTGCTAGTCAAAAATAAGGGACAGGGCATAAATAAGGGACACAAATTTTAGGGCCAAAATAAGGGACGTCCCTTAGAATAAAGGACATATGGCAACCCTACTGGATGGCCATCTGTCAGGGGTGCTTTGAGTGTAATTTTCCTGCTTCTTGGCAGGGGGTTGGACTGGATGGCCCATGAGGTCTCTTCCAGCTCTATGAAATGAGAAAAACCAAGGTTTGGTTTCAGGAAGCCTTATATGGTTCATAGATTTATGTTGGTGGGTGGCTGAGGAGGCTGGAGCCTAGGCATTAGCAAACTTGGGGCCTTCGGGTGTTTTGGACTTCAACTCCCAGAATTCCTGGCAGCCTCAGGCCCCTTCCTTTTCCCCCTCAGCCGCTTAAGCGGCTGAGGGGGAAAAGGAAGGGGCCTGAGGCTGCCAGGAATTCTGGGAGTTGAAGTCCAAAACACCCGAAGGCCCCAAGTTTGCAAATGCCTGCTGTAGCCCTTCCCTCAGTGCTGCATTCTCAACTCTGCAGCCTTCGCCCTTTCCGCCAAGTCCCCTGGAAGAGCAGCGTGAGGCCCATGCAGGCCGCGCTCCCCTGGGGCCTCGGAGAAGCCCAACGAAGCAGGCCTCGCCTCGCCCTCCGCCAGATTAGATCTCCCTGCCCAATCAGCGCGCGGCACCCCAATCCTAGCCGCCCGTTGGGACGGTTGCGATAGGCATGGCCGCCGCCCAATCAAATTGAACCTGCTTGCGCGAGCTCCTCGGCCCTCTCCCACCCCCTCCCTGTACGAACTGAGAAACTGGAATTAGAAGGAGAAAAAAAAAACCCAAACCAATAATAGCCAATGAACGATCGGGATAAGGAAAGATTGACACCACTCTGGTCCAACCCGAATGGAGCAACTGGATTGAGTTACCCAGGCGACGGACCTATGGGATGGCGGCGTGAGCGTGGACCAAAAGGAAAAGGGCGGGCTTTCCGCTTCCGGAGCGTTGAACGGCCTGGCGCTTCCTCCCAACACCACCCACTCCCCACCGCAGCCTCGCTTGAGATGACAGGCGCCTCGTCCAATGAGGGCGCCGAGGCGAGGAGACGGCCCAATCGCGTGCCGCCTGGCGGCTCCCGAGCCTGCAGGAGATTCCAAGATGGCGGCGGGGGCTGCGTGAGGCTCAGTGCTGCATTCTCAACTCTGCAGCCTTCGCCCTTTCCGCCAAGTCCCCTGGAAGAGCAGCGTGAGGCCCATGCAGGCCGCGCTCCCCTGGGGCCTCGGAGAAGCCCAACGAAGCAGGCCTCGCCTCGCCCTCCGCCAGATTAGATCTCCCTGCCCAATCAGCGCGCGGCACCCCAATCCTAGCCGCCCGTTGGGACGGTTGCGATAGGCATGGCCGCCGCCCAATCAAATTGAACCTGCTTGCGCGAGCTCCTCAGCCCTCTCCCACCCCCTCCCGGTACGAACTGGGAAACTGGAATTAGAAGGAGAAGAAAAAAACCAAACCAACAATAGCCAATGAACGATCGGGATAAGGAAAGATTGACACCACTCTGGTCAACCCGAATGGAGCAACTGGATTGAGTTACCCAGGCGACGGACCTATGGGATGGCGGCGTGAGCGTGAACCAAAAGGAAAAGGGCGGGCTTTCCGCTTCCGGAGCGTTGAACGGCCTGGCGCTTCCTCCCAACACCACCCCTCCCCCACCGCAGCCTCGCTTGAGATTGACAGGCGCCTCGTCCAATGAGGGCGCCGAGGCGAGAGGAGACGGCCCAACCGCGTCCCGCCTGGGCGGGCTCCCGAGCCTGCAGGAGATTCCAAGATGGCGGCGGGGGCTGCGTGAGGCGCGGCACAGGGCGCGCGCGCTTCCCTCTCGCTGGCGCCCGCCGCCATGAAGGGCAAGGAGCGTTCCCCGGCCAAGGCCAAGCGCTCCCGGGGCGGAGGCAGCAGCAGCGGCGGGGGCGACGACTCCTCCTCCGTGCGAGGCGAGCGGAGCAGTAAGAAGCCGAGCAACGGCGGCGGGAAGTCGGCGGGCGGCGGCGGCTCAGGAGAGGGCGGGGGCAGCAGCAGCAGCCGCCGGAGCCTCCACTTGGAGAAGGCCGGCCGGGCCAGCAGCCGCGAGTACGAGGCGGTGACAGGGAGCGGCGGCCGGCATGGCTACAGCAACAGCAGCAAGAACGCGGAGTCGTCCTCGTCCTCGCGGGGCCGCAGCAGCCGAGGAGGAGGAGGCGGCGGCGGAGGAGGAGGAGATTCCCGGGCGCCCCCTTCGGACTCCGGCGGCGGCAGTGAGTACAAGACGCTCAAGATCAGCGAGCTGGGCAACGCGCTGAGCGACGAGGCCATCGAGGACGGCCTCTTCCACGAGTTCAAGCGCTTCGGCGACGTGAGCGTCAAAATCAGCCGCCTCCCGCCCGGGACGGGCGCCGCCGACGAGAGGGTGGCCTTCGTCAACTTCCGCCGCCCGGAGGATGCCCGCGCTGCCAAGCACGCCCGAGGCCGCCTGGTCCTCTACGACAGGCCCCTGAAGATCGAGGCCGTCTACGTGGGTGGCGGGGCGAGCGGGCGGCGCAGGAGCAGCCGCTCTCCGGCCATCCTGGACAAGGACTCCCCTTATGGAGCTGTGGGTTTGGGCGTGGCGGGAGCCGCCCCCGCCGCCCTCAGGCACCCTCCGGCCGGGGCCGCCCAGAGGGCCATCTCTCCCGCCGGCGGAGGGGCCGGCCTGGGCTACAGAGACTTCCGGCTGTAGCAGCTGGCCCTGGGCCGCCTGCCTCCCCCGCCGCTGCCCCGTGAGCTGGAGAGGGAGCGGGACTACGGGAGCTTCTACGACCGGGTCCGACCCGCCTACAGCCTGGAGCGTGTGGCTGGGGTGGCTGCGGCGGCCGCCTTCCGCGGGGTGGGCGGCACAGGGACGGCCAGCGAGGAGGAGATCAGCCCTGAAGACGACCAGCGGGCCAACCGCACGCTCTTCCTGGGCAACCTGGACATCTCAGTGACCGAGTCGGACCTCCAGAGGGCTTTCGATCGCTTTGGGGTGATCACGGAGGTGGATATCAAGCGGCCGACCCGAGGACAGACGAGCACCTATGGTTTTCTCAAGTTTGAGAATTTGGATATGGCTCACCGGGCTAAGCTCGCCATGTCGGGCAAAGTCCTGCTGTGTAATCCTATTAAAATTGGCTATGGCAAGGCCACCCCCACCACGCGGCTCTGGGTCGGTGGGCTAGGGCCTTGGGTGCCGCTAGCTGCCCTCGCCAGGGAGTTTGACCGTTTTGGCACTATTCGCACCATTGACTATCGGAAAGGAGATTCCTGGGCCTACATCCAGTATGAGAGTTTGGATGCTGCCCAGGCTGCTTGTACTCACATGCGTGGCTTCCCCTTGGGTGGACCAGACCGCCGTTTAAGGGTGGACTTTGCTGACACGGAGCATCACTATCAGCAGCCCTATTTGCAGCCCTTGCCGCTTCCGCCCCCTGGCCATTATGAGTTGGTAGCAGAGACATCGGCCTTTGGGGCACATCGTGGTGCACCACCTGATCCACTCCGAGGTGCACGGGATAGGACCCCACCACTGCTGTATGACCGTGACAGAGATTTATATCCTGAAACAGAGTGGGCTCCTCCCCCACCTCCAGTTCGAGACCGGGGCAACAGAGCAACTGTCTACGATGCACTTGAGAGCCTGGAACGCAGGCGAGATGGTTGGCCTCTAGAGAGAACTCGCGGGGAAAGGGAGTTAGGCGGTGGCAGCAGGGACCCTCCCAGGAAGCGAAGACTGGTGGAGGATGGGGGACGGCATTTGGACCGTTCGCCTGACAGTGAACGGTCATCTTCTTCCCGCAAACGTCATTGCCCTGCTGCAGCTTCTCCTCAAGATCGTAGTCCTGAGCCTGGCATAGGCAGAGACCGCTATGGGAGTGATGCAGAACGCTCATCTTCCCGTTTGCTCCTGTTGGATCGCCATTCACCCATCAGAGAGTCACATAGGGGTAGCTTGGAGAGAGGCCAAAATGAGAAGCGTGAGCACAAGAGTTCAGTAGAAAGGGAACGAAAGCATCGCACCCTCGCAGTAGCTGCTGCTCAAGAGTGCAAGAGCCCAGCTAAAAAAGATGAACATATCTCTGAAGGGAGCAGTGGTGGAGGATCACGCTTGAAGCCTCCCCCTCAGAAGCAGCAACAGCAGGATGGAGGCTCAAAGTCTGGGCCATCCCCCAAACTCTGCCTGGCCTGGCAAGGAATGCTTCTATTGAAGAACAGCAACTTCCCATCTAACATGCACCTACTTCAAGGAGATCTGAGTGTGGCCAGCAGTCTTCTGGTAGAAGGAGCAACTGGTGGCAAAGTGGCCCAGCTAAAAATCACCCAGCGTCTCCGTCTGGACCAGCCTAAATTGGATGAAGTTACTCGTCGCATTAAAGTGGCAGGGCCTAATGGATATGCCATTCTTCTGGCTGTGCCTGGAACCACAGACAACCGTGCCTCATCTGGGGCTGGTGATGCTAACACCACCTCCACACAGCGGCCACTCAGAAACCTGGTGTCCTATCTCAAACAAAAACAGGCAGCTGGAGTGATAAGCCTCCCAGTAGGAGGCAACAAAGACAAAGAAAACAGCGGGGTCTTGCATGCTTTCCCACCTTGTGATTTTTCACAGCAGTTCCTGGATACTACGGCCAAGGCCCTGGCTAAGTCTGAGGATGACTATTTGGTCATGATCATTGTCCGTGGTGCATCTTAAAGCCCTAACGCTTTCTGTGCTCTGTCCTGCTGCTTCATACAGCCTCCCCTGTTCCAGTGTCTGCCAGGTGCTATGCGATAAGCCTTAGCCAGCCCCCAAAGTATAATTTTTAATTAGAGCCATAGCTGATGTTATCTCTCTATAACTTTCTTTAAATTCTTTAGAAGGCAGACATATTAACTGTTGAGTAGTATGACTTGACCACCTTTGCCTGTCTTGCTGATCAGCAGGTAGCAGGAAAGGAAGGTCTGCATCATTTAAAATATGGATCCCAAAATAAGTCTGTCTCCCTTTTTTTAGCTTTTAACTTTTTGTCCTTTTTCATTTCATAACTTTAAAGTAGTTATAAAAGTCTTCTCCATAAACTTTCAAATCTAAATTGACAGAGTTAAAACATTAATGTCATGGCTTATGTAGAGTCAAATACTTAAGAAGTTAAGCAAATGCCCATTTTGAGCCCTGTGAGCATTCAGTGGAGGCCTTGAGCCTGTAGTCTTGAAAATAAAATAATCCCTGTGTCAAGAATCAGAAATTAAAGTTTTGAGTTGAATTGATTCATAATTGACTTCCCCGAGGCAGCTGATACTTAAGCCTTTATAGTATACTGTAGACTTATTTCCCTGGGTAGTAGTTTTTGTCAAATTCCCAGAAATGCATGTCCATGGAGAATGTTTCTAACAGGTTGATTCTTTTAATCTCTTATACATTTGAGGTTGCAGTACAACACATGGTAAAGAATAAAGAGCTTTGTTAGAATCTGTACACATCTTGCATTTGACTATGCAAGAAAAAGTAGGTGCTTTATAATTTTCCATTCCTAAATATATTGGGTGCAGAGTGAATTTTAAAATGAAGCTTGGAAAAAATGTTTAGAGATGGCACTTAAGCTCTGCCACACAATTGTTTTGATCCCAATTTATTCCCATGACAGTAAAAAAGAATGTTATCTGCTAGATATCTTTCAGGTAAAATATAATGGGCATTATGCAAGTCTGGATTGCTTTGATGTAAAACAGTTCAGCTTATTCAAAGAGCATAATTTGGTTTTTAAAATGAGCATTTTTTAAAAAGAAACTTTTTCCACAAACATTTCTGAGGCTATATCAAAGGTATTTGGATACATGGCTTCAGGTGCCCAATATATTAATTTGTCTAATAAAATCCACTCCATTAGTTTTCTGTACTGCTGTATCTAAGTTATCAAAGAATGTTGTTTTCCACTTGTGAAAAACTTCTGCCAGGTCTAAAGTAGTACACTTTTGAATTGTGACTTATTTTAAACAGTGAGCTTTTGGGTGTACCACAAGATGGGAATTGTACAGCTCTTCTGATGATGTTGAACTGTAGCTCGCATCAATGCTAGTAACAGAGCCAATGATGAGGCATGCAAAGAGTTGCTGTTCAGCAATATATGAAGGGATGTATAATTGCTGCCCTAATAGAGCCATGTCCTGCTCCTTACTTCTGGAACCGGTTTGTCCTTTTACTTCTGGAAAAAGGGCTTTCACAGCCTAAATCTGATAGGCAGTAATTATAAACTTGAATAATGTTATTTGACAATACAAATTAAAATATCAGTTGTCCTGTAATAAAGGAGGGAAACTTTGAACTGTGGACTTAAAAGTCCTAAAACGCACATGTGAACCATTAACGAGGACCCCTGATAAGAATATTTTAAAATGGTTGGCATGTTATAAATGGGGTAATTCATAAATTCTCTACTTTCAAGTAGAGTCAGCAGCAGTATAGGTTTATGTTTCTGGTTACTGCATAATATGAATATTGGTGGGTTATTCAATGGGAATGTCTTCAAGCACTAGTGCATGAATTCTCTGTCAGTTTAATGGGTCATTTAAAGAAGATCACCCATATAAACTCTTCAAAAGCGAATGCTTCGAGATTTTCATCATCAATGTCCATTCTTTTAATATGTAATAGTGCCCTTGTTAAAAGAATAGAAATTGATTTTAGGTGAATTGTCTGAATATACTTGTTAACATCAAATTGCTATCTGCTGATGTCAAAAAATCCCTACTGTTGATTTCTTTCCCTCCTTGAAAATGAAAAACAAAAAGTCATTGATGTTTATGTTATGAGTTGAAAGATGTGAATGTTACAGGAGATGGGCAGTTTTTCTAAATCATTATCTAAACATTTGACTTGATTTTTTTTAAATAGTCTGTTCATAACTATTGGAGGGAAACAAAACATTTTAGGAGCAATATTGTATGACAAGCACTTAGGCACAAGTATCATAAAATCTAAGTACAGTCATTTTGGTTGCATTAGAATACAGCTATGGTATACCCAGAAAAAGAGCTACTCAAAAAAGAGCTAAACTTATGTTTAATGCCACTTCTGCAGAGAAGAAAATAGACTTCTAATCGCAGTGTATGGCATTATTGAGCCTAAATAGGAGCAGTGTGTACTTGAATGCTGCATGTCTTTACAAGTCTTGTTTCCATCCTTTATAATTTGTGGCTTTAGAATGGATTTTTTGTTCTGAAGCATCAGTTAAGAATCACTTCTTTTCCTGCTTAACAGAAAGCCTGAAGGGGCATATTTGCATTATAATTTAAATTCTTACAATTGGAAACTACCAGTTGGAAACAGCTGTTCATCAGTTTCTGTGCATGCTTGAAAATTTGCCCTATAGATTGCTGTTGGCTGGTAGTGTGGCATGAGTTCAAAGCTACCTCATTATTGTGAGATCCATTGATGGGTTCTATATGGTAGCTTCCTATGTTGGGAAACACAGACTGGAAGTGAATGCAAGACAATTGTAAAGCAATCTGTAGTGTGAATCACTTCACAAGAGATGTAAGGTAGAAGATGTCTTCCTTGGACAGCTTAAGCCAACAGTGAGAATGTGACTTATTTGAGACCAAAAGAGTTTGAGGAAACATCCAGAATTTATAATTAGACATTAGATCATAAATGGGGGGAAAGCACCAATTTTTTCCACTAAAATGTACACCAGTATGATCACCTTATAAAATGACTTACTTTGAAGACAGTTGGTTGGAAGTGACAAAATCACCTATTTGTGAAGAAAAACTGTGACATCAATTTAGATAGTAGTAAAAATATAGATAGTTCAGTGGTATCACTGACAATATATATTTCCAGTTTTATTTTATCTAAGTGTAAATTTTGGAAAACTGGTAAAATCCACTGGAGGAGAATCTGATTTATTTGGTTGGCTTTTTTCCTCTTCCAATAATCGGGAAGCCAAAATAAAAAAGGGAAAAATATGTACACAAACAGAACAGTAAATTTCTTCTTATTTGAATTGTCTTTTTGAAAATAAGAGGAATAGTGTGAACTGTAAAAAGAAAAATAATGTCCTGAATGTTAAATCCTTGAATTGTTATATACAGATGTGAATTCATTTCAAAGATTTTGTGCCATTGGAGGGTGATTGGTACTTTCAGACTTTACCTATAATGTTGAAGAAAAGCCTTGTAGTTCTATAAATTATCTGTAAACATAGGGAGAGGGCAACTATATTGTAAACCTTTGTACTGAATAACCTCTTCTTTCCTCCTGAAAGCAAGGCTTTTGAACTGCCGAAGATGACAAGGGATTCAAAGCTCTAATGGACCTTTGCGAAGAAAAGCTGTGGCTTATGTGGAATATACATGGGCCTCCTGGAAGAAAGCTTATCTGTTTAGTATTTGTGCATTTTACTAAAATGGCAGCTTTAAAAAGTTGTGTATCTGCTATTGTGATGCCAATGCCCGTGTTTTTAAGTGGAAAATTGACCTCTTTGCTTTGTGCTGTGTACACAAGATTTCTGCAAAAGTAAAGGAAAAAAACCTTTTTATGGCTCACACAGCTTAAGATGGCTGTCACTCAAAACATGCGCTCACAGTCGAGCTGATTTTGTTTCATTCTAAATAAATTGTTTCTTTTGAGGAAAGTGGTTTTTCTGCCTGGAAATGAATTGACGACAAACCTTTGACCCCTTTGTTTGCAGCTGTGGGGGTAACTTTGCTGCTGCTCCTGTTGTTCCTGCTCATCCTCAATTTGATAGTTGTGGGTCTCACACAAGAAGCAGGGAGACCTACACTTTGATATTGACCATCCTGTTGTATGAAATCGGAAGAAAATCTAGTCTGTTGTGTTGCTGTGTTCCCTTGTTCACAGTGAATGGGGATCAATGGCTGCTATCTCCTCATCTTTACGAGGAAATGGTGCTGTTGCTGGCATGCAAGAAGCAGGGAAAGCATCTTAAGTCTCAGAACAGTGTGCAGATCTGGGACTGTGATGATTTGGAAGAGCTGGAGATCCTGAATTTTAAGTTCTTGATTTGTTTTGTTCGTCTAACGTGTTTGGCCTTAGTTCTGATTTTAGTTTGAAGAAAGTTTGCAATTCCATTTCATCTTGTGCATAACCTTTTCACCAAATTGAAAAAAAGAGAGAAAAAGTAACTCGTATTAAGTGATAGCACGTTTCCACTTGAAGAGCTCCTCCACCTCCAGGGGCTTTCCTCCCAGAGTTATGCAGTCCTGGGTGTAGTTCTGAATGGATGAAGAGTTCCTGAGAGCTAAGAGTGCTATCATTTAAATCCTGTACCATTGATATTGGTGCTCTTACTTGACTAGTTTCTGAAGCAAATGTACTACACACCTCGGACGTGCATGCAACCTTGATCGTTTCATAGGTACCACTGCAAACATGTAGTTTGTAGTACAGATGAGAGGAGGAAAAAAGTGTCGACACTTTGAAAATATTATGATATACTTCCTGCATTTGGGGATATTGAGCTTTGGAAAGCTGTTCCCATTGTGCAGGAGTCCGACTCTTTGCTGCAGGAGACTCCAGGGTCCAGCTAAGGACACAGCGCCAAAGGTCAAGCGGAAGCGAACAGTGCTGCACCTGCACCGTGGCTGCAGAAACTGCATTTGTTTGCCAGTCTCTTAGAATTAACTAGTTGCCATTTGACATGCCGATGGAAGACACCTTGAATGCAAGCTTTCCCTGGTTCCCTTGAAATGTTTTAACCTATTGTGGATAAAGAACACTAGCACGGTCCCGCATCTCTGCAGGACCATTGCTAGGCAGCAGGTACTTTTCTACAAAGGATGCAACGGTTGTGTTCTTCACATTATGTGTTCCCATGGCAAACTGCTGTATAAAACTTAAACAGGTAAGGGGGTTTTAAGAGGTTAAACTGAATTGTAATTCAATGGAACTGGGTTGATTGCTTTTAGGACTTTCTCATTATAGCCTTCTAAGATTTCCAGTTACCTTTTACTAACTCATTTTTTCACCCAAGTGTAAAATCTTTCAGTACAGTTGAATACTTATTTGATGTGATTCACTTTTATGTTTTAGTTGATTCCTGATGTTTTCTTTCATGCTGCAAGTAGTTTTGATAGTAATACATTGATCCTAGTAATAAATTATAAAGTTCTAGTGGGGTAAATTAGGAGCACTGTTTAAAAGGAATGTTTCACACATGACTTTGACATGGTAAAGGACATCACTCTTCTATAGCTGAAGCTATCATGTGAAGATCCACATGTGTTGCTGTGTGCATATGTAGCAAAATAGATATGTGTGCATCTGTGATCATTCCTTTTCATATATGGACACATATATGGAATACATGTACTAAAGTCATTGTATGTGAAGAGGTGGCCAATCTTTAATTAGCAAATGATTCTGAACTTTTGGTTACATTGCATCTACTTAAGAAATGCTTGACCAATTTATGGTAGTATAACACTACTTAAAACAGATATAGTTGCAAAGACTTTTTGCATCAGTGTTCTGAATTTGGTAAAGAGTTGAAATGTTGGTTTAATTACCTTTTATTGCAAGAAAACAGCCCACTTGAAGAAATGAATGAATGAGTAGTTAAGCATCCCCTGTATTTATAGTTTAAGTAATTGGGATTTTATGCAGCTTGATTCTGTGCATGCCTATTTTGAAGCAAATTCCATTAAATAGGACTTATTTCTGGGTAGGCTTGCCGTCTAGAAGATTTTTGTAATTAATGGTATAGTAGACTTAGCAAAATGGAGTTATTCACAAATTGCAGTTAGATGTATTGGGTAACATTCCTTTGGTGTCTTCTGTTGAGCTGAAGTTTAGATCCCTTTGAATCAAAACATGTACACTTGAACATACTTTTCTATCACTTATCCCATTGTTTTTAAGCAGAGTTAATGTGTAGTGCTGGAGAATGCTATAAAGGCAATTCCGTAATAGTGAGTTATTTCTTCACAGGATTGCTCAAGCCCTCGATTGGTTAGAGGGGACATCCTTGTTTGGAAGGTAACTGTCCGTTTTTCTTAATGGTGCTGTTTAAGTTGGCTTGGACTATGGCATATCACAAACAGAAATATAAATCGAGCTCTGAGGTCACCATAAAATTGGTTGAACACAGCCTATGTTTCTCTAGATCTGTGTCTTATATGGTAAGAATCCTTTAAAAATAGTTTAAGCAGAATTGCACTGTGTGGTTGCCATTCAGTCAATTATTCAGAGCATGATTCGACCAAAATTATCTTAAAACCCCTATTGAATAAAACTGAAAACGTTTTTCGTTTCAGCTGCTTCATGCCACAATAGTCACTTAAAAAATAAGTAATTTTATATTTAGAAAATGAGCATTGCTTTACAATTCAAACTCTAAATAATCTGGTTGATGAAACAAACACAAAAAAAATGTTTTTCAATTAAATGGTCTACAGTTGGGAATAATCTGAATATTTTCCAGATAACCAATTGATATGCTTCTCATTTGTTAATCACAATAGGTGTAGCATCTATCTATGGAGAAGATTTGAGGAAGACCATATACATGATAATTTGATCCCTCTAATCACACTTTAGATTGTTGTAATTATTAATAACAAGAGCAGATCGGTTAAAATAGATCTTGATTCAGCTATATTAAAATTTTACAGTAAGTTGTGAATTATCAGGATATGCACCAGCTGCAGCAAGCCTTGGGCTTATGTATTCTATTTCTCCTTTGCAACTATGAGGATAATTGGACACTTCTATTTTATTTATACATTCCTCCAATTTTTCCAAATGAGGGGATTGCAGTTTACACTTAAATATAGCTAAACAAGCCACTTATTGAACTATAATTTGAAACTGGCTCGCTTTGAAACTTGGTGTTAAACCATGATTTTTGGATTGGGTGAGACAAAGAGCTTTTGAAATCATTCTCCCTGCTGCACAGGAGAAACTGCATATGAGCAAGACTGAATATCATGCAGTCATGCTTAGACACAATTTTCCATGTGTTATGGAGTCCCTTTTTGTTGCTTTTGTAAGGTTGGTAAAACTTTAAAGTAAATTGATGTCTTTTAATTGTAAGACTTAGCTGTATTAGTCTGGATCAGTATGCAAAGGGACCTTGTAGCATATTTGAGACTAATTGAAAAAGGAGTTGGTAGCAGACGCTTTTGTAGACTTTAGTCTAGATAACATGCATGGAGTGAGTGTCTAGCAACAGGTTGTTCCTATGCACATCACTCCATGTGCCTGATGAAGTATACTTAATCTTATGAAAGTTTATACTACCAACTTTATCCTACGTCTCAAAGATACTACAATATCCCTTTGTATCTCAAGGATTTCTATTCTAGTACTGGCATAATTTTAGCAGTGATGAAGATGCGACATTGACGCAGATTAGATTCTTCTGTGCAAGTACCTTACTGAAACAGATACATCAATGAATCATTAACCTAGAATTCTGGCAAATAATGATAGTAGAAGGTAGACTAGTGTCAGCGAGGCCATTAATTTCTGGTATGCCACCTAGTACCTATTGTTTACTGGAATTCCCAGGAAGAATTCAGCAATTGATCTGAAGCAGAAAAGTGCTTATGACCTTTAAATAAAAGAGCACAACTAACATAAACTAGTTCTACATTAACTATCATGATACCCAATCATGTTTTCTGTTTTCTTCCTGTAACTTTTTTCAAAGAATTGTTGGACCATTGGGATCTTATTTCTTTATGGTCTTTGAACAAATGAAGATAGTCTACTCTATAAGTACTGTATAGCAAATAGATTCTGATAAATCAATTACAGTACCATTACATGGTGTCATTATTTTACTTGAACCATTAAAGACTGTCCAGACTTTAGGAATCTTAGGAATCCTATTTAAGTTAATCTGACAATGAGATGACTCTATATTTGTATCTGGCAATGCATCTTGTCTGGGATGTTGAAAGTGGGGCGGGAGGGTCGTCTCATTAATTGTTCTTTAGAGGTGGTAGGAATGGGCATATCCATTATGCCAGGTTTCTTGCTTCTAAGTTTAGTGAAATGTACACAGCTAATAAAAATTAATGGTACTGTAAACATTGCATGGCCATTCTAGTACTTATCCAAATAGAGGGGCATCTGAACAGAGATAGCTATTTACTCAAATCTAATGCTCATCTTCCCTTTTTCTTGTGGCAAAATTACTTTGCCAAAATTAGGGTGTGCATTAGATTCACGTAATATGGTAATCTTAGTGCTGAGTCACAGCAAAAGGGAAAGCTGCTTTAGGAGCACCTGGAGCTCCTATTTGAGGGACACCATCTATAATTTAATTGCCATGGCTCAGTGCTATGTAATCCTGGGATTTGTAATTTGCTAAGGTGTTTAGCTCAAGACCTTGTAAAACTATAGCCCCCATGATTCCATAGCATTGAACCAAGGCAATTAAAGTGCATTAATTCTACACCATAAATGCACCTCCCAAGTTTTCTTTTCCATTGCAGGAAGCTTTGGTGCTCTAACACATTTGTTTTTAAAGAAGCAATTTTAAGCAGGCTGAAATGGTAATGCACACCTTTTTTGGCCAACTTACAAAGAATGCACTTTTTAACCACATAACATTCATCAATAAATACCTTTTCTGGTTTTGGGGTTTTGAAAATTGAGGTGTGCATTATATTAGATGGAACATTAGGCTGAAGTAAACAAGGCCAAATTTGCCTGCAAATTAATTTAAAATTAAATAAGATCTCTTATTTCAACTACAATTTAATGTGGAGATGGCCTCCAGTTGTAAGTTGCATCTGTTTTCACCTTATTTACAATTGTGTTGTGTATAATAGAATGTATTCCGACTGGACTGATTTATTGGCTAACAAGCTATTCAGAGCAATGTTTATATCATATTCCAATACAACTGCACAATTCCTGTCCTTTGCATAAAAGGCAGCCTTTTGAGTATTGTTTTTATTTTGGTGGCAAAAGCACATCAGCATGCCCCCTACAACTTCAGTAGCCGAAGAGTGTTGGGAATGTGAATAGAATGTGCATCAGGTAGTAGAGGGTGGCAATTTGGCAGCTTGGATAATAACTATTCATGTATAGCACCATGAGTAATTGAACTAGAATAAATTATTGAAAAAAGCCAGTAGACAGATTTTATGTAGGTATCTAGCTGAATTTAACTTTTCTTTGTATATAATTTTGATTTCCTAACCCTCCTTTTCTTCTTTTTGTGTGGAGAGTGCAGTCTCTCACTTAATTTAGTTTGAGGCAGTTGGGATTATGAAAGGATTCAAAATCAAATAAGAGACATGAAAATACCTTATTTAATTTTCTAAACTAATTTTCTGTGCTTGAGAAGGAAGCATCTCAGATGGACCTGTGGTATATTTGGACTCATAATTTATCAAGTAGCTACTCCCTGCCAGAAATACCTTTATGTTCACTTTTCACAATGAGTCAAGTAGATATATCTTGTGCTGCTAAATTGTCAGTAAAAATCACTTAGAAAATTTATGATACAGTTTCAGATCAAAGAGGAAATTGATACACAGGTCAGGATGATGTAGGGGCCCTAGGAGTCACTCCTTTGTGTAATGTGGCTTGCATCATTCACTGTGTTTGTTCATTTCCACTACCTTGCATACTTGAGATAAAAAAGCCTGGTGTCAGTTGCCAAACAACTCTAAATAATCTTGTTGCAATCTCAAATGTGGCTAGGAGCTACTAGATATAGTAAAAGCTCATTTGCGCCTTGATGTCATACTGATTAGTTTAAAACAATTAACAAATGTGATTTTAAAGGTTATAGCAGTTGGACCTCAGGTTATTATTATGTCTAATGTATTGTCGAAGGCTTTCATGGCTGGAATCACTGGGTTGTTGTGAGTTTTCCGGGCTGTATTCAGTTCAATTCAATTTCTCACTTATTAATCGCCCTCCATTAAATGCTCCAGGTGATTTACTTAAAACATTGCATAAGAACGTACAGCAGTAACCATGTAGACTGTATTAAACATTAAAAGCGCTGATAAAAAGCCAAGTCTTAAGCGCCTGAGCAAAGGGCCTCAAGTCACGCATGGCCCTCATGTATGGCCATGTTCCAGAAGTATTCTCTCCTGACATTTTGCCTGCATCTCACAACCTCTGTGAAACCTCACAATCTCTGAGGATGCATGCCATAGATGCAGGCAAAACATCCAGAACGAATACTTCTAGAACATGGCCATACAGCCCGGAAAACTCACGACAACCTATTATTATGTTTATTTTACCCTGCTTTATTTCTTCGAGGGAGACTGAAAGCATCTTGCAGTTGAACTGTGTTATGTATTTGTTCAGTGTTTGGAAATTTACATCTTTCAGATGTTATTGAAGAGCAATTACTATTGTTCTTCACTATTTACTGAGATAGCTACAATTCTGCATTCCGGAGGGTACTAAACTTCCCACCCTTGTTCAACTCATAATTAGATTTTAGCTTGTGATAAAACGACTTTGGCCCTCCAGGTGTTTTGGACTTCAACTCCCACAATTCCTAACAGCCAGTAAGATGGCTATACTAATGGAAGTTACAGTCCATTAACACCTGTAGGGTCATGGATGTCTCCTCCCTTTATGGACAAATTCTTATTTCTTGAGATTTGATTTCATAGGCGTGGCCTGCAGTTGATAATACATTGAAAATATTCACTTGCCAATATGTTGAATCTCTCATATTTCCACATTTAGCACCTGCAATTTGGTGAGATGAGTACCATCTCATTTTGAGGATACAATATAAAACTGGGAGTATTTTCCTTTGCCAAATTGAACATTCCAGGGAAGGAGACCTTATTTTGATCAGATTGCATGTACAAAAGATCAAGGCTGGTAGATGATGGAGAACAAGAAACTTGATTAAGGGATTTTTCAAAATCTGTTTCATGCCATAATCTTCCAAGTATCTCCACCAGATGCAGGTCTATAAAACTTTACATTTGTCGAATTTCTAACTTTGAAACACATAGATATGAGAGAGTGGAACTGGACAACTTAAATTGTGATGGGAAGTGAAAGGTGCAGCAAAGAGGCAAGTAAAACATTTTGAGCGGATGGGACCAGATTAAGGATTTCTGTAAAGCTTATATGAGGATATCTAAAGAGCTGATGGTGATGATGAGATTGATTTTGTTATTTTGCTTCGGCTACCTAATTTAGAACAAGTGATGGACAAAATAATCATAACTTTTTGACTTACAATGGCAGATTTCTGAATTGAAATGGCACTTCGTCACCACGACTCATAATAGTTTTGTTCTGCTAGACATGGTGATTCTTAGTTCGAGGTGACACAAAGTTGGCATACATTGCCTCCCTGGCATGGAAAGATAAGAGGATTACTCATGAGTGTCCAAATTCCCATTGCTTGCATGTTGATAACACGTGTAGTATTGTCAAGATGCAGGTGGACTGGAGGGAACCATGAGAGAATAATCTTGCCCCAGCTTGTATACCCAACTTAGCTTTTGGATTTTGATTTCATTTGAAAAAGTCTTCTGGTTGATGGGATCAATATAGCATCAAAATATTTTAAAAGAATTAAATAACCTGTTTTGAAGTTTAAAAGTAACTAATTCTAAACGTTGGAGGAGGGAGGTTTATTTACTTTTTGCCTGATAGACCAAGGTATCATAAGAATCTGAAAAGAGCCCTGCCATTCTCCTTGTTGAAGGGCAGCCTCAGAAGGCATGAAGCCAAGATTCACAGACCACTGAACTATCAGAGGAATCAGCATGGCCTCTGAGTCCATGAAGTGGATGGCTGGAGAAAAAAGCAGAGCAGAGGCACTCAATGATGCTCCTTGCTAAGCAGAATGAAATGTGCTCCTGATTATGGTTAATTGGTAGCAGCCCATTGTAAGAGCCAACTCTGGAGGGTGTCAGTTGCTGGAAGCATCTCAGAATCACAGAGTTGGAAGAAACCACAAGGGCTATCCAGTCCAACTCCCTGCCATGTAGAAATACACAGAAATACACAGATGGCCACCCAGTCTCTCTTTAAAACCTTTTATAGAAGGAGAATCTATCATACTCTAAAATCATATTCCACTGTCAAAGAGCTCTTCCCTTCAAGTATTTAAATAATGGCTATCATGTCACCACTTAACCTTCTCTTTTCCAAGGTAACCATTCCCAGCTCACTAAGCATTTTCTCATAGGACATGACTTCCAGGCATGCGCAAACGTTGCCCCTCCAGGTGTTTTGGACTTCCAACTCCCACAATTCCCATTGTCCTTTCTGACACAATCCAGCTTGTCAATATCATTCCTGAACTGTAGTACTGAAAACTGGACACGGTGTTCCAGGTGAAGTTTGACCAAAGCAAAATAGAGTCTCTTGAGTTACAGGCATCCAACTTGCATACAACTAATAGTTTAAAAAAAAGAGGGGGGGGGGAGAGACAACAGAAAGTGAGAGGAAATTACCCCAGGGAAGGGAAATCTGTTGTGGGCAGGCCCGTAGTCTGGATTTTGATTCGGGGGAGGGGGGTCTGAGTGAGAAAGAATCTACCCTAGCAAACCTTTTGTATCATTACCCCAATACCCCCATGCATATGGGATATATTTAGCATGGTGATCAGATCAGCTTAAATAATGTACCAGTAAGGCCTTCTCGCGGACCACCCTGAGAATTTGGGTGGGGGGGGGGGGCTAAAGCCGCTCAAGCCCCCCTGGCTATGGGCCTGGTTGTAGGAATTGTTAAGGGAAAAAGGTGTCTCCACTGAAGTTTTACCATGAATCCTTGTTTCCACAACAACTCAAAATTCTCAAAATCTAATTGTTACAGAGTCAGAAATGAGGTGACATCTTCTGAATGGGAAACAAGACAGCAAAAAAATAATAAAGGAGTGTTAACTCTTCCCTATGCTTTCCAAAACATAAAAAAGTCCAACAAATTGGCTGGACTTACACTTTAAAAAGTGCTTACTCCATCTTACATACGAATTTCCAGGGACTGCCGGTATCATTTTGTGAGATTACATTCAGCTCTTTTTTAAAAAAAATCTGTAATATACCTTGCTGATGTGGGAGAATAAGGAGTTACATGAGAGCACATAGTCATTGAATAGTTCTGCATGTAGAAATGGAATAGTTAATGATATTATATGAACAAATTGAAGATTCTGACCCAGATACTATTGGGAGCAGGCATGTAGCTGCCCCTCCCCCCCCCCCCGAAATTCTCAGGTTGGTCCATGAGAAGCCCTTACTGGTACATTATTTAAATTGTTATGTGTATTCATGTCATGATCTGATCACCATGCTCAATATTTCCCATATGCATGGGGGTATTGTGATAATGATACAAAAGGTTTGCTAGGGTAGACCCTCTCACTCAGACTCAGCCCCTCCCGAATCAAACTCAGCCCCTCCCGAATCAAAATCCTGGCTACGGCCCTGATTGGGAGGGGGGATTTTATCAATAGTAGAATTTGAAAAATACCAGGATTTCATTATATGTAAAAGTTCATTTGAAATATATCTGAGAGGAAGTAGGATATGTGAGAAGTGTTTTCAGCCATTAGCTGGGAAGTCGGAATCATTTGCTCTCCTTCCTTTGTTTTTGTTTAAGGTATGTATGTTGTAGTTTAATATGTTTTTGTAGGTGTTGTTCATTGTAGCCTTTGTTTTTGGCCAAGATGTGTCTGTTTTGTATTTCATAGGGTTTTTTTGGTAATCTTTATGTGTGTGTGTGTGTGCGCACACTGTATTTTCCGGCGTATAAGACGACCCCCAACTTTTCCAGTTAAAATATAGAGTTTGGGATATACTCATATATACTACCCCTCTTCCAACACACACCAAACAAAAATTTAAAAAGCATCAGATTTGATTTCAATATGGTAATTTTCCTATTACTGCACCTCCTTCTCTGCCTCTCAGATCTCGCATATGCGCACCGGCATCACTTCACTGCAGATTTCAGGAGCGAGAGCTGAGGGCAGAGGAGGAGGTACTGTTATGGGATACAAGGGCAGGCCAGACAGATAAAGCAGGTGTGTTTTTCTGGGCCCAGAGCCACTCTTACCTCTTTTTTCCATATCTCAGGCACCCCATATGCCTGCAACTTACTCTGCCCTTCACTTACACCTTCCCGGTGAGGTGCCCTTTCACCTCACCATCTGGACCGCATTAAGTCCATGAATCCTGATGAATGTATTTTCTTCTATCGTACTTGTACAGCATCGCCCTTAATGCTTTCATACAGTCGCTGCATATGGCAGGGACATGGCCACTGCCATTTTTGAGCTCCCCCCCCCCCATATGCGGCAACCACAGATTCTCTAATCCGGATTGGAAGTTTCAGCACTTGCTCTAGAAGACGACTCCCATCGTATAAGGCTACCCCCACGTATAAGGCTACCCACACGTATAAGGCGACTCCCGGGTATAAGACGACCCATGACTTTTGAGAAGATTTTCTTGGGTTAAAAAGTAGTCTTAAAAAACAAATTTATTTACAGGTACATCAATTAAAAAACCAGTGGCAGGTAAAACAACAGTTAAAAAACACATTACATCATCAATAAGATAAAACAAGGACTAAAATCCAAGAATGGCAGCATTATAGTAACAGGCACAGTCTACTCCCCGAAGGCCTGCCTAAACAAATGGTGTGTTAAATATATATTTTAAAATAACTTGGTGGCTTATGCTGCTGATGACTTCTTTATTACAAAACCTTTCTTTGTAAATGGTAAATTTTGCCTCAGTGATACCATTGAGGCACTCTGTAGTACATCATCAAGCAAGGACTGGGGGAATTGTGCCAATTTTTGGTTTGGTTATAAAAAGAGACAGTTGCTGAGTATGTCTGTTGTGAAATATCCATGTAGCTAGGCTAGAATATTGGTTGATATTAGGTGCTATAATACCACTCGTCCAAGGTCTTTATGTTGCTATCAGTTATAGACATTTATCACTTAATTAAGTCATAATGTAAAAATGTGTGTGTGTCAGACTTTTTTGGTTTCTTGTTCATCTTGGATCTTTCTTTTCCCATCTAATAGGCTCACTGGATATGATAGACCCCAAACACTAGGATCCTGTCCTTTATTAGACCACAGCTTCTTAAACTGAGTCCTGACCCCAAATGAATGGTTTACCTTTACATTAATCTATGGTGCAGAGTTAACAGTGGAGTCTGCAGAAGATGTTTCAGCTATACTTTATTAAAAAATCAACCTGTTTAGCATGCCTTGCAAATGCTGATTTGTAATCAGTAAATATTTGATTTTTAAATTTATTTTATAAATACCGTACTTACATACTTGGAGCGATGCAATAATTTTTCAGGCCAAGAGGGGTCCCAAGTGGAAAGGTTTAAGAACCCTTGCTTTAGACTGCAATGAAAATTGATGCTCTGGTTATACATAGTGAGAGAACATGGTTATTATTCAACTATGAGTCTTAATTGCACATCCATATGTTACATGTCCAGCTCATTCTTTCTGGAACATTTCAGGACTTAGGAAAACCCCAGACCCCTAAAAGAGTATCTTGCTGTTTTCATTGCTTAGAATAAAAGGTTAACAAATATTTTCAGCAAGGTCTTTCTTTGGCATCCTTGACCACTGGTTATCCTGTACTGATATGTCTGCCCTATGGAGGTCCTGGGCAAAGGGGAAAGGCAATTAGGGCACAATCACTGGGTTGGGATTTTTTTAAAAAAAATCTTGCAATAAAGCGACCCCTGGTGTTGCTGGCTATAAAGTACCGTATGAACGAAGGTGCAGTCACGTAGTGTATCTGAACTTTGCCCACCCGACAAATGAGGCATGCTATATTCTGCAAAAGGTTTTATTTAATTAAAAAAAATCTACTTAGTTTGAGAATTGCTATTTTAAATTCAGAATTGGATTTAGTATTGGAAATTTACTCATGTCCTGTGTCCCTGAGGGTTTGGGGGAAAAAAACTTGTTGATTGAACTTAAGTCGCTCCAAGCTGACAAAAACTGGTGGGAAACTCAACCTTTTGACACTTTCAGCCAAGGAGATTTGTGGTAATACACAGTTGCTCTTTATCTGGTGGTGGCTTTTCTTGTACAGTCTCATTTCTCTGACCACTTTATTCAGTGTATAACAGAAAGTTGACACTATAAATAATGACACCAAGCTCTGTTTTTCCTTTTTATGCAGACCAGGTAGTTCCAACTGGTTAGGAGGAAATGGATGCAGTTGAGAAATAGCAAGCCTAAAATAAATATGAATAGCACCAAATGTGATGTGTAGTGAGATTATGAGATACAGGTATGTGACACCAGGCTATTCAGGTTGATGGAGTGAACAATAGGTAAGATTCTAGAAAGAACAAAAGTATAGATTAAGGGAAACATTACTTCCTTGGAATTAATTCTTCTTTGGACTGTATGTGAATACCTAGTTTCAAGATGTTAAACATTAATGAACCTTTCACTTCAGTGTGCCAAAAGGAAATCCAGTGATAGGAAAGAGTCTTAAAATAAATAGTTGGTATTTTAATATTGCAACCTTGTAACATAATGAAAGTTTTAGAAAACTGTACAGCTTCACTTACCAATTTTTTAAAGTATGAATTACTTTGATGCTGTGCAAAACTATTTAGTGACAATCATATATTGTGGGAAAGTGTTCTGCTTTGTATATACTGTATATGCATTGTGTGAGAAGGAAATACTACTTATGTCTGTCCTGAATCTACATCAGTTGATTTCATTGAGAGGTACCAAGAGAGGTGAAAGCATGCCTAGAATCTACTTGCACGCAGTTGTACTAATACCGTATTTCAGCACATAATAGTTGCACTTTTTACCTTTTCTTTTTTTTAAGAAAAAGGTTGATGCAATGATTACATGGTAAAATGGGGAGGGGAGTATTTTGTACCCCAAAGAAACCAAGCATCCCTCTTCATGTATCTTGCTGCAGTATGTACTGAAAACCACAGCTTTGCTTAGTCATCTGTTCCCTTTCAGGCACAGCACGTCCTGTGGCTGAGTGAATATTGTGTGAGGAAAGCAAAAATACCGATTTTGGGACCCTCCAAAATGTTGGTGCGACTATTACATGGTGGCAACTATTATATGATGAAATACGATACTTCAAAAATATGCTCTTTAATCACATTTTATAAACTCTTAGACAGGAGCCTTCAACTTTGGTGGGTCCATGGGTCCTGTGTCCTCTATGGCCACATATTTCCTTCTAGAAATATTGGGGTTTGTGAAGATGTGTGTATTTGTCCTCAGAACTGGAAGTGAGTAGAAAATCAATTATGGTTTGTGGAAAATACAGAAACAGTTCATTTTCACAAAACCAAGAATGGGTAAATGCCTCAGTTTAGGGATCAATAACATGGCAGAATTACTCCCTAATAATGCAAAAGAAGGTTGATTTCCTAATGCAAAAGAAGGCCCTGGAGGCAGGACCTTCTTTTGCATGTAGCAAAATTGCTACCTATGCCCTTTAGCCTAAAATTGGGAATGACAAAGAACTTTGGAAGCCTTTAAAATACCTGTGCTTTCCCCCTATCCTGCTTTAGATTAAAATAGCTGCCCATGAGAGCTTTTTCACAGGGAGACACATAACACAATTTGATTGTTTTCACTTGTGTTGCTGTCATAAGTGTTTATCCTCCCACACAAGAGAAAGGTTTCTTCATCTTATAAAGATGTCCCTGTGCTATAATTTTACCAGCATTATAGCATCATTTTTGAGATAATTTAACTAGAAATAAACATTGGTTGGATTCCTGTTGGCTAGTCCCAATTAAGAGTAGACAGGTTCAGTTTAGGGTTGCCATATGTCAGAAATGACAACAATAACCAAATTTGATAGATCTGAGGAATTCTCTGCTTGTGGTATGTCTTGATTTTGAAAATGCTTTTGACAAAGCCCTCCATTCTTTCTGGCAAGCCAGGAAACCAGTTAACTATAGCTATTTATTATGCTTCAAGTGAAGGTCACACAATAAATGGTTTTACAACTAATTCCATTTTGGTTTTGGACCTTAAGAAATTTATCTTTTATGAATTCGGTTTTCTTTTTATTTGGACGTAATATAACTTATTAGGACTTTACTGTTTCTGAAGCCCCAGTAGGATAGCAGCAGCCTGCTATGGTTTAACACTATTTCACCAGCTTTTAAAAAGCTGTGTCTAGAAAAGAGGGGTTATCTTATATTAGTGTCATTTTTAGTGTTAATACAATATTTATTGTCCTTTCATTAATAAGTGAACACTTAAAAGTACTATTTAGACTATGAATAATTAAACAATTTTTGCAGTCCAACAAAGTTTAGAATTTTTTTACTAGCAACTATTACATTCTATATAAAATAGATGCTCAAACTTTTAACTAACCATACTCTACGTATCCTATAGAAGACATGAGATTTTTTAAACATTTTTTATCCAAAATTCATTGTGGATCTGTTTGTGTTTATGTGGGTATTTTTTGCCATCTCCATAATTGTAATTCCATATATAATTATGGAATTATTCAACACAAAATCTTTATTATCTATTATTAAGATTTTAATTCAAACTTCGCTTGGTCTTATATCACTCTGACAGAGGTGGCGGTTGCAATTTCTCAATATCCTTCACAACAGTTCTAACCTAATGTAGAGATGCTCTTCCTCAAATGAGAAATAGGTGGTTTGTGGCAAGAGGAGGAAAAGAAGTGTTCAAGGCAACAGGTCCAAATGGTAAGTCTTAAGAAGGAATTGAGGAGGAGTCATAAGATTACAGTTTGTTCATTCATTAAATTAATATACTAGACTAGTACAAATGGAACTTAAGATGCCTTATAAAATAATTAATTCAAATGCGTAAAATGAATAGAAGCATAAAAAGTAAAATTTTAAAACACCAATAAAGAAAACCCAGAACACAATACAAGTGACAACATTAACTATCGTGCTGGTTTCATGTTACATCTAGAAATGTAAGAACAATCAAACTTCTGAAATCTAATGACCCAATTTTTAAAGAATACACAACAACAACATTTTAATACCCTGCAACAACAACAACATTTTTATACCCTGCCTCCATTTCCCCGAAGGGACTCGAGGCAGCTTACACATGGGACAAATGTGCACAGAACATCAAAGCAAAACAATGCATTAAAAACAAAAAAAACACGATTAAAATAAAACATAGCAAAGCATTAAAACTCAAATAATATACAACAAAAACCAATATCCAGAAATGCTCAAGTGGGCATGATCGAGTATAAAGAGGACCACACCTGAGATAGTGCAAAACAGTGTAATATATGGCCTGGGGACTGGAAGAAGTGTAGAGAACAGTACTATCTGGTGAGCTAGGGACGGGGCATTTATAAGTAGGGAGTAGTCATGCTCAAATGTTTGTTGGAACATACACGATTTCAAATCCCTACAAAAGGAGTTCAGTGAAGGGGCTTGTTCCAAAGTTGGGGGAAGGACCATCAAGAAGGTCCTCTTCCTCGTCCCCACCAGCCCTGCTTGTGATGATGGTGGGAGCAAGAGGAGGGCCTCCCCGGCGGATGTTAGAGCCCGTTCTGGTTCATAGGAGGAGATGTCACAAATCCATTTATTGGGGTTTTATTAAGCCTTGATCTACATACGCTTCTTGATGTGCAAAAAATAAAAATAAGGGAAACATCCGTTTTTATATTATGTAGTAGTGGCCAGGTAAAAGTCAGTGGAAGCCAGCTGGTTAGTTTTATCTGCAGAGAAGATAATTACCTGCTTTCTACAGAACCTGGGTTTAAGTGAGAACTCAATTTTATATTTTCAAAAATGAGGGAATCAGCTACAACTAATGCATTTGTTTTATTTATGAAAGTATTTGTGTCCTACCCATTATATTGGCATCTCAGGGAAGCGTAAAGTAAAACCGGTATTTGAGTGGCAGTGGCTTCCATGTAACTTTTAACAGATTTAAACACATTCTGTAAATGAAACTCAATTCAGAAATGCTAGGTCATGTATATTCCTTGTGTTCTGATTTTTATTGAAAATATTTATATCCCATCTTTCTGCCTTATAACAGGTCCCCAAGGTGACTGGTAAGTGAGCATGAATAGCTGAGATTATTTAAAAGGCAATGGTGATTTTAAAATAATTGGTGGGAAGCGTCTTGATGGTGGAAAATGTTCACTTCCCATATTTAAGATGTGGCAGCTGCTGTTATTTCAGTTGCCTCTCAACTTATTCTCTGTCCTTATGCAGTTTATTCTTCCTGTTAATTGACATGTAGGTTTTGCTAAAATAACAGTGATTTTGCACCCATAGAGGCTGCTGTGTGTTGCATACATTATACCAAAAGATGCACGGATATCTGAGACACAATTGGGTTTCTGCATTGAGAAGTACTATATATGCTCATGTGAATGTTGACCTCATATATAAGTTGCAGGGAAGTTTTGGGGCCAGAATTAGGATTTTGATATGACCCACATATAAGTCAAATGTTATTCCATGGAGAGGGGAAAGCACCAGCATTGTCTCACCACCTCAGCTGCCACCACAATTTTCTTACCCAGGCATTCAAAAGGTCCAGAAAGAGTGCCAAGGTGGAGATAGTAGAGGGGTTGGATCTTCTTTTCGATTCTCCCAGAATGGGCCGAGCTTCTATGTTTTGCCACTTTACTCAGACAAGGGGATAGTTACTTTTTTTAAAAAAAGAGTTAGAAGTATAGTACTTAGATTGACCTGTGGGTTAATCAGTCTAGCTTTTTGGGGTCAATATTTTGACTAAAAATTCTAGACTTATACATGAGTGTAGAGTTGACAGTAGTCCACTGAACATCTGATAAAACAGCTTAGTGTGGGAGTGAATTTGTAGAAGGAATTGCATTGGGGGGGAAAGGAAACTGAAAGAAAACAGCAATTTACTCTTGAGCATGTTTGTACTTTCATAAAATGCAAACTCTCACACAAAAGTCCAAAGGATGTGAAACATTGTTCAAGGGGGAGGGGGAGGCATGATCAATACTACTGTTTTCTATAGTTGACACTTTTTGTACAACAAGAGATTATGGGGGGGGGGGGACACGGGGACAACTTGTCTAGATTTATTTCTCTCCCTCTCCAGCCCATGAAAGTGATGATAATAGAGGACTAGTGAGGCTCATAGGCTATGCACCATCCTGACAACAGCATTATAACAACCCCATCTCTTAATTTAAGGATAGCTTGAATTACTTTTCACATACAGTACCTCTCACTGGGTTCGCCTCCCCCAAAATCTTTACATAGGGTGTGTTTCTATTTGCACATGAATAGAGCTAAAGACTACAAACAAAACTTCTGTTGCATTACTGATACTAACTGTTCCAGTGGATTATTTTATAGTCATAGTCTGCTTTCTGGGTAAACTAAAACCTTAGCCATAACGACAGTTGGAGTTATCTTGAGTACATATGATTACAATTTTGTTTTTGGAAGTACAAATCTTTCCAACTGCAGAAGAGAGGAACCTTTAAAGGTGAGTTAGTAGTGTCTTGGAATACTAACAGATTAAGCAGGTATTACGTTTGGGAAGGGACAGGTTTAGGGATTTGTTAAATCTGCTACCTTTATAGCAGACCTGGGCAATTGCCGGCCCTCCAGGTGTTTTGGACTTCAACTCCCAGAAATCCTAGACAGTTTACCAGCTGTTAGGATTTCTGGGATTTGAAGTCCAAAACATCGAGGGCCGGCAATTACCCAGGTCTGCTTTATAGTATATTTTAAAAACTTTTTTCTCTCTTATTCTCGGCATTACTTCACGAACAAAGATTCTTCACGCTTTTTACAAGCGCGTTGATGACTAAAAAGGCCAATCTGAGATAGGCAAGTTCGGTTGCAGAAAGCACAGCAGAAAGTCTCCTTGGGTGATGTTGTTTCTAAGTTGCGGTTCTTTCTGCGTTGACGCTTCTCTTCGGGACCCATTCGGCGTGTCTTCTCGAAAGAGGACGCAGCATTGCGGATAGTGCGTCTGCATGTCTCCCGATGTGAGGCCAGGGTGGACCATTGTTGGTGATCAATCTGGCCGAGCCTGAGATGTTGTTTCAGGGAGTCCTTATATCTCTTTTTGGGGGCATCTCTCTTGTGCTGACCCGTGGCGAGTTCACCATAGAGTAGTATCTCTAGGTCCTCCATCCTAGATACATGCCCTGCCCAGCGCAGTGTTCTCAATAGCATGGCCTCAATGCTGGTGATCCCTGCTTGCTCAAGGACAGCTCAAGGACAGCAACATTTGTCACATAGTCGGTCCAGTGTATATTTAGGATTATGCGAAGACAGTGCTGATGAAAGCGTCCGAGGAGTTGTAGATGTTGGCGATAGGTGACCCATGTTTCAGACCCATATAGGAGAATAGACAGTACAATAGCTCTGTACACACTGATTTTGGTGCTTTGCCTCAGGTGCTTGTTGCTCCAGACTCATTTGTGAAGCCTTCCAAATGTACTATATGCCTTTGCTAATCTGTGATCTATCTCTTTATCAATCTTGACATCTGAAGAGATGATGCTTCCCAGGTAGGTGAACTGCTGAACAGACTTAAGCACAGATTTGCCTATGCTGACGTGGGGATGATGGTGTTCTTCCTGTAGTGCGAGCTGGTAGAGAACTTCTGTTTTCTTCAGGCTGACTTCCAGCCCAAACAGCTCTGCAGCTGTTGCAAAACAGGACGTTAGACGCTGCAGGGCTGCTTCTGAATGGGCGACAACGACAGCATCATTGGCACAAAGCAGCTCACAGACTAGATAGTTTAGAGTCTTAGTGCGAGCCCTCAGACGGCTTAAGTTGAACAAGCTACCATCAGGCCCTACCAGTGACTATTATGCCACCGCCAGCATAGCTCACAACTTCATTAGGGTACGCAAGCCTCTCCCCAATGCAAGGGGGTGCCAATGGAGAGGATGATTTTTAAAATCTAATGCTAGGGCATATGGTGCTAGAGGCACTTAGGTGTATGTTTTAAGATTTTAATTAGACTTCCTAATTTTGAGCCAGTTCACTTGCACATTGAGATACTTAGGCAACAGTTTCAAAAAGATATTCTTTTATTTCCATCCGTTATTTCTTTTAGAAGCCCTTGATTTCTGCCTATTACACATAGGGAATACCTGCATACTATACACTTATTACATATTATTATTATTTCTGCAGAGTTGTTCCTACTGTCCCAGTTCATTCATATTCTTTCTTTAGTTTCCAGTTTTGGGCTAAAGGTTCAAGAAATAGTGAAATGGAAGAAACAAGAAAGCAGATGCCAGAAAAAATGAAGGAGTAAGCATACGTCCCAGTGTAATCATATATCCAACCTGCAAAAAGAATACCAGAGCTCAATTACTAAGCATTAATGTTTTTGTCAGCATAAGAACTAATTCTCCTTGTGAAATTTTTTAAATTATCCCATGACATTACTACTATAGAGTTTACATAAATAGGAAAACTGTTGTAAGTATTGGGTTAGTATAGTCCATATTTTTGTAGCTCTATTGTAGAAATTTTAAAAATAGGGTTTTTAAAAACATTTTTCTCAATTTTATTGATTAAAATTACATGGTACAGTATTTTATAACATCTTAGTCATTATATATCTTGTACCATTTTTGTTAAACAATATTTCTTTGCTCTTTCAATTTCTTGTACTTTGTACTAACATTTTCTAACTTTCCAATTGTATTTTAAAGCATTTTCTTTCAAAGTTCCCCTTCACAAATGTCATTTGTCAGAGAGGTATGCCGGTCAAGAACAAGAAGTGACATCTCTGAGCCATTTTCCTTAACAAGGTCTGTCTTATATATGTATTGTAATGTGTTTAGCACCAGATAAAATATTATTTTCTCTGGCATTTTATCCTAAGAAGTATCAAAACAAATATCAATTTATTTTTAATATAAGGCTTCATAACATTTCAAAAACGATACAATGGGAGAAAGAAAACGTGTACCCTTTCTTTCTCACGTAACATTATCATGCTGCTCTCTCAAGCATACTGGAGTAAATACTATAATGTGAAATGCCATTCTGTTCATAACTGTAGTGAGACAAAGTATGCTGTCTTAAGGGCTACATTCCCATGACCTGTTTATGAAGGCTGAACAATTTTCTCTGCATATTTTCCTGCTCTGAAATGCTATTTTAAAATGAGTCACTAGAGGGCCATGCCTTGCTTTTCCTGCACTGGAATGCAGGTTGATTCTCCCTTATCTGAAATGTATGGCACCAGAGGGTTTTTTGAATTTTGGATTTTTTGGGAATACCTGCATTTGCATGTGCATGGTGAATGGGTTGGGGAAAGGGGATTAGCTACACATCCAGTGCCTTCTGAGTTCCCCCTCCCCCAAGGACTCTCCCTTCACCACTGTCAGAAACTTGACAAGGGAAAGGGAAGTGTGGGAGAACTCTGGGTCCTGCGTTTTAACTTATCTAAAGCCATTGTAAAAAGCTGACGCCAGGAGGGAAAAATGCATCTGGGTTTGTTGGTAAGTCCCAACTCCTGGCCAAACTATGCTGTAGTTTCCTTTTGTCCAAGAACTCTGGAAATAGGACTCAAAGGAGTAGCACAGCGTGGATTGGCCAACCAGCTAGAACTTTCCAACATTAAATTAGCTCACAGCAGGCAGATATATTTGGACTTTTCTTACTCCTGATCTCTGCTTTTTCCGGGGGCTTTGTATAAGTCAAGCTGCAGGACCCAGAGTCCTTCCCCCTGTTATTTTCCCCATTTAAATTTCTGTCTGTGGTGAAGTGAGAGCTCCCTGAGAAAAAACTCACTGAGTGCCGGGTGTGTAGTTAGCCCTCTTTCCTTACAGGTGGATGTGGCAGCGGCAGAACATTTTTTTTGTTTTTGGAGTCTTTCAGATTTCCAAAAAAAGAGAGGTGATTAGAGGTATTCTGAATGGAATTTCTGACTGGGCCCCTATTCTGCTTGCTGACATCAATGGGGTACTTCCACATATGATTCACATCTCAATAAAGGAGCAGCATAGAAGAAGTCCTACTGGCTCAATCCAAAAGCTGATCTTGTTTTGAACAGTACCAGCCACACTCCTACATACAAGTACGTTTACCATGTATGCTTAGTGTATAATGCATTCCTTCAGTGTGTATGCATGCCTTCTAGATATATTTCATTTAGGAATTGCTCATAGTGGCAGACTGAACAGTTTATGAAGGGAAAGTATAGCAGTGTCATCTCCTTTTCTTGATTTCTTGAAAATAGTCCTACTGTATTCAGAGCATCTAACTCCCAGGTTTATCTTTGCAGCTCTCGCTAAAAGGTGTGTAACTTAGGAGCTATCACCACATTCTATAGCAGTGAATTTCATATGTTAACATCATGTGAAATACTACTACTTCTTGTTCATTATAAATCTATCAATACCGAATCTAGCATTGATATTAACTAGTGTTAAGTGTCTGCCTGTGCCTTCAAGTCATCTTTTGACACATGGTGACCGCATGAATTTCATAGGGTTTTCTTATGCAATAAGTACTTGGAGGTTGTTTTGTCAGTTCCTTCCTCTGCAAAACAGCACTTGGGTTTTTTAAACAGTGTCCCATTCTAGTACTAACAAGTGATTCTGCTTAACTTCCAAAATCAGACATAGTCTGATGTCATTAGGTTATTTAGGCTGGCTAATTAGGACTAATTATAAAATAGCAACATACTTGTCCCTGCCACCACAATGCTATTTTCTTATTCTTTGCAGAGATAGAGACAACTGAGACTATAATCTAGAACAGACACATGAAAGATAGAGGAAAGAGAAAAGTATGCACTAGTTCAGTGTTTCTCAACTTGTGGGTTGCCAGATGTTTTGGCCTTTAACTCACAGAAAAGCTTGTAAGCTGGCTGGGATTTCTGGGAGTTGTGGGCCAAAACACCTGGGGGCCCACAGGTTGAGAACCACTGGTTGATATGTTTACATGGGGTTTACAAAATCTTTACATAGGGTGTGTTTCTATTTGCACATGAATAGAGGTAAAGACTGCAAATAGTAGCTCTCAGTGGTGCTGCAGAGCTACTATTGCTAAAGTATTCATTATTACTTCCTAGTTTTTTTTACTGACAACTTGTGACAAAGGGAAAGAGAATAATTTCACTGCTGCATTTATTTTTCATTTTCTCTAATTCTTTTGCAGGTCTCAGTCTTTTGACAATACAATTATTTCAAAGGAAGTTGCTGTTCATGTTACCTGCAAGAGGAGGTCCACTGGTGATTCCAAACCCAGCAATGAATGAGGCAAATCCCAAAGCACTGTGGAAACTGGGGGCACCTACAAGATCTACCTGTTGAGAGAACCAATATTGCATGGGTGCACTGTGATCATGTATTATCAGCACTTTGGGAATGTGTAACTGAAATAGGATTTAAAAGGTTTAAATAAAATACACTGCATACTCATGCATAAGCCTTGAAATTTTAGTCAAAAATTAACTTTAAAAACTGGCTTGACTAATCTGTTTTTTTTTTTTAAGGAACCATCTCTGAACAGAGTGGCAAAAGGCAAGAGTGTAGTCTGTCCTGGGAGAACCTTAAAGAAACACCAACTCTCTCTCTCTCCTCTCTCTGCCATGGTGACACTTCTGGCCTTTTTGAATGCTTGGGTGGGGAAATGGCAATGGCGGTGCTTTCCTCTCTCCAAAATGATCCTGGATCTATCCAAATGTTTTATCAAGAATTGTAATTTTGGCCACAAAACCTGGCCTGGATGAGTATATATAGTATAAATGAGTATATATAGTAATTAGAATTGACTTCAGCTTTTAAAAATTAAGTCTTGTTTTCCCAGGCTCAGGATTGCAATGGATCTCCTACTACTGTTCTGCCTGGCTTGTTGTAGTAAGGTGAGAACATGCTAAGCTCTTGCCTCAAATGGAGTAATGGAATATGAGTGTGAAAATGTGAAACTTTCATCAGCCTTCAAGCAACCATGATCCCTTCAGAATGCTAGGTCCTTTGGCTAATGTCCCCAGACTTTGGTATCGTGGATAGAAGTTCTGAGTGGCAAGGAGGGTTGTGAGTCTTACATTTTTCCTCTTATTTTTTCTTGATTTTGCTTTCTGGCTTTGTAAATTATTGTATTCACTCGAATCTAACGCTCACCTTTTTTGACTAAATGACCTTGCCAAAATTGGGGCGTACATTAGATTTGCTTCAAATAGTGATCTTAGTACTGAGTCAAAGGGGAAGCTGCTTCAGAAGGACAACATGAAGCTCCTCTTTGAGGAATGTTATCTCTAATCCCAGGGCTGAATGATGTGCAGCCCTAGGATTCGTAGTTTGGTGAGGCACCATCCCTCTTTGGCAGAGAAGACTCAAAACTTTGTCAAACTACAGTCTACAGGATTCCATAGCATTGAATCAAGGCAATTAAAGTGCTTTCATTTTACAGCATAGATGTATTGCAAGGTTTTTTTCTATCGCTGGAAGAAATTATAAGCATGCAGCCGCTGTACTGCATAATTTTGGCCAAATTACAAAGAGTGCATTTTTGCTGTTGCACATCACATTCGGCAGAAAATACTTTTTTGGCTTCAGGATTTTGAAAATTGAAGTGTGCATTAGATTCAAAGGCTCATTAGACTTAAGTAAATATGAATATTTCATGTGAGCCCCTTTATACTTCTTGGAAATGTATATTACACATTGGAGGGCATTCATAGCATGTGGAAAATTAAATTAATTATAAAGTTAAGTAAGTGAGAAATCTTCACCTCTACCTCATGGTTTAACCCTCTCCAGCTTTCACTCATCTCTTTCTTCCATGATTCATACACTTTGAGGAGTTTACAGAAGACTTAGAGATATCAGATAGGACAGATTATGCTTTTTCACCCATCTAGAACAATGGCTTTATTGCAAACCTAGATGTTTTAAAAATAGGGATGCCATGGTCTCAACTTGTGGGTCCTCAGCTGGTTTGGTCTACAACTCTCAGAAATCCCAGCCAGTTTACTAGCTGTTAGGATTTCTGGGAGTTGAAGTCCAAAATATCTGGAGACCCACAGGTTGACAACCATTTGTCTAAAATGTGGGGTCCCTGGTTCTTCCATGCACTGGCACAGATTTTTCAGATCACAATAATTTATTGAGAATGGGAAAGCAGAGAAGATGTACTTATTTAGTTGGGTTTAAAATCCATACTTAAATACACTCAAAACATACCACATAAATAATTTCCCACCCTTGTTTTACTAAGTGATCTTTGTAGCCAGCCATTTATGTTTGCACTTTGAAGTGGATTAATGTTCCCAAGCTGAAATAAGCACCTTATTTCTTATTAGGTTTAACATCATTTCTAGTTGAGCCTTTAATAAACAAACAGTTGGAAGGAGTTGTGCCACATATGCTTGGTATTCATAGGTACTCCCAGCCATCCAAGTGGATCTGGGTTAAAATCATTGGAATGGAGATTTTGTGAACATTTCCCTCCAAGTGAATAGTTATAGTCTGTAACTGCTCACCCTGGCACAAAACATAACTTTTTGCAAGCAACCAAAGTGTTGCCATAACTGCTTTAAAATGAGCATGTCTCAACATAGTATTACCAGGAATGAAGTCCATGGCTTTTAGAAGAGAAGAAAAAGGCACTCATGAAGCATGAGAAAATGAGAAACTCCACAGGTCCAAAGTACAAGCGATTTTTATCATTTTTAAACAGCATGCTTGGCCACTGGGAAATTGGGCTGAGATGTAAAAAAAATGCAAGTAACATCCAGCTTCTGAGTTGCGGTGAGTTTTCCAGGGTGCATGGCCATGTTCCAGAAGCATTCTGGAACATGACCCTACAGCCCGAAAAAAATCACAGCAACCCGTTATTCCAGCCATGAAAACCTTTGACAACACATTGAACATCCAGCTTCCTTTTTTGTTTTGTTTTGTTCATATTTAATTAAAACAGTGGGAGTATCATTGACTGGCTATAATTAAAAAAATAGATGATGGGCGATGAAGCTGGAGTTTAGACCATAGAAGAGCAAGGCATGGTTGGTGAAATGTTTATACATATGGGGCAGTAGTGTTCCAGCTGTGTTGATTCAGGACATACATCACCCTACAACAGGCCTGCACAACTTGCGGCTTTCCAGATGTTTGGGACTCAGACTTCCAGAAACCCTAGCCAGCTTGTCCAGGAATTTTGGGAGCTGAAGTCCAAAACGCCTGGGGGGCTGCAGGTTGTGCCCTACATCCGTTTTGGAGCTTGGTCCAGAGCTTTTATTAGAGCCATGGGTGACCTCTGTGGCTTGGACCTTTTTTATTAGTTTCACATTTATAAAGTAACTGCAACTTTCCATGAATGGAGATAGTTTTCCTTATGCTACCCTTATATTATCTCCTACAGCTCAATTGGTCCCAATTTGTAAACATGTCTATCATAGGGATCACATTGCTTCGTTATCTATGTGTGTTTGTTTCCCGTTATTTTTCTACACAGACATTATGATCATCTTCAATGGCCTGCTTTCAGTTGCTGCAGCTGACAGAGGTGCAGAGAATAACTACCAAATAGAGGATATTCAGCATGGTAACCCCCTCTAACAAAATGCTCTGTGATTGACTAGATGTAGACCCCCACACACACACACACAGCCACCCTACCCCCACCTTTTAAATGTCTTTGAGGGGATTTTGAACCCTGAAAATTGAATAATTGAATATATTGCTTTGCAGGAAAACTAGACCCGAACTCCAATTTAGAACTAGGCAATGGCTGCTTTTTTTTTTAAAGTCAATGTGCCCAGGTGAATTGAGCTGTGTATGATGACAGATGGCCCATATATTTTCAGCTTGAGATTGTATAAAAAAGGTTTTCTGTCAATACTACTAAAGAAAATATATTGATTAATAATAGATTTGTAGCAGTGAAATACCATTTCAGTTGCATATGCGAGATTCTGATTTTTAAATTTCAGTGAATGAATGGGATCTGAATTTGTCATCTTCAAAGCATGTATTTTTCAGTTGTTTTAATTTTTCTGTGTATCAAACAAATGTCAGGTTTCTATATTGGATGCTTTCAAAAAGACGTAGGACAGTCTTCATTTGAGACCCTCCAGCTCAGGCATGGGCAGACTTTGGCCTTCCCTCCAGGTGTTTTGGAGTTCAACTCCCTCCATTCCTGACAGCTTCAGGCTCCTTCCTTTTCCCCCTCAGCCGCTTAAGGAATGGGCCTGAGGCTGTTAGGAATGGTGGGAGTTGAAGTCCAAAATACCCGGAGGGATGGAGTTTGCCCGTGCCTGCTCTAGCTATTGCTAAAATGTGTTTCACTGTTAACTCTTTGATAACTTTGTTTCTTTTTTCTCCTCCTACTTACCAGCACAGGAAGCAGCAGGGCAAGGTATCCACCACTGAAAATGGCAAAGATTACCGAATACGTTGTAAGCAGTGGTAAGGTTGTGGCCAGGGGGCACATCAAATTAATAATTCCACAAAGAATGAGGTACATTTTGTGGTAATGATACTTTTTGATCCAGTTCTGATCTGCAATCCAGCCAGAGAGTAATAGGGCGATTGTCTCTATAATTCCTAGGGTGAAACAAGGAAAAGTCATGAACGGTAAAACGTAAGTACACATGCAAGATGAGAAAGCAAAGGCATAGTCAATTTAGTCTGAAATATCAATAGGCAAAGGTATCTTGTATCACCTTAGACACTGAGGAACCTGAGGGAAATCAGAATGTATCTGAGGAAGTAGTTTACAAGAGCTCATCCTACCAACTTTATTCCCTCAATTAGTCTCTAAGGTGCTATACAATCCCTTTGAACAATATTAGAAAAGAAAGAAAACATCCATTTTAAATTGTTAAAGCACATATTACCTACAGGAGTTCTAAGGCCAATGTGGAAATTCAGAAAGGTATCTTAAAAAGGTGATACACACGAAAGAAGGGACTGCACCTCTAAAAAGGCAACTGTCTCCTTGAACAATCAGCATTTCTTTTGAGGACTAATATAGTGGAAAATATACAGTTAGTATAGCAGATTAGATGAGCATATGCTACATAGGTTTGCCCTTGTCAAGATTCTGTGCTCAGAATTGTTGGTACATTGATAACAAGATTATTTAGTTTTTTTTGTGAATTTAGGATATGAAACAAATCTCTTTGAGTAACTTTTCAAATGCAGTTCTATGCTACTTCTACTACTTGTAACCTTAGGAATGCATAGGTAGCTCACAACCCTTTGTTTTCATTCAGGAGTCATTCTGTTGTTGTTATTGACTGGTAAATCAGTCATCTATTCTACATTGTATTTCATTACTGCCAGTTGCCAATGCCATCAGGCTGCTACACATAAGCATATAATTGCTAGATCACTATGCACTATTTGGGAAACATGCTGTGATCTTATTATAAAAGACACACAAGAGAAGACCCGAGTGTTATAGACCAGTGATAGTGTAGCCCAGTTGTAGCTCCATTGTAGAGCATGTGCTTTGAATTCAGAAAGAACTCTGCTTGAAACTTTGGAGAGTCAGTGCTAGTCCTTGACAACAATATAGGGGCAGGATGGACTAGATAAGTTTAAGGGCTTTTCCACACAGCCATAAAACCTATACTACCAAAGCAGAATAACCCACAATATCTGCTTTGAACTGGAATATCTGAGTCCACACTGCCATATATCCCAGTTCAAAGCAGATGTGAGATTTTATTCAGCTGTGTGGAAGGGGCCTAAGGCAGCTTCCACAGCAGTTGTCTTTAATAGAAAATTGGTCATTATTTGACATATTTTTACGTAAATGTAAAAGGATTTTAACTTCTTAATAATGGAAGATCTAGGTGCTACACAAAACCATAAAAGACAAACCTTACAACTAGGGTTTTCTTTGTTTTTGTTTTGTCTTTTGCAGAGCATGCACAATAAACAAGCCCCTCAGTTGACAGCATCGCTTCAAAATGAATAAACTAACAAACTCCTCCGTTTGCATTTTTGTGTACACACTGGAAGACTGTGGCCATTTCCCCTTATATTGATTTCTAAATTATGTGTTTGTTCTTCAGGATTCTTGGAGAGCTGCTTTATTAAATGCAATCAGAATTATGATCCAAGGTCTCATCCCTGGCTCCACAAGATGCTTAATGGTAAGTCCCAGTTGCCTCTCCCATCCTGAACCCATACTTTTCTTGCTTTTAAATGGCCCCTGGGTGGGGAATTGGGATCTTAAGTTGTTAAACTCTGTTTAGCAATGTCTTGAATTATTAAACAAAAATCAAAGGAATTGATTTTATCCTGTCTCTTGCACTTTACACAGCCAGCTCTTTGGGTAGACCCCCCAAAGTCCCCCTTTAAAAAAAAACACCTTTCCCCAGCCATTTTGCTTCTCTGATATTTGGAAAATATATTTTTAATAATAATAATAGCTTTGCTTAATAAAATCATTTGTAAATATTCGAATATCTGTCTTATTATGTAATGAACAAGTAACAAAATAAGCATATTTTGCTCTATGCAATCTTACTGAAAGTTGATATAAATAAGATAACGAATTTTTCATAGAATCATAGAACAATAGAGTTGGAAGAGGCCATCCAGTGCAACCCCTTGCCAGTCTATATCTTTTTAAAGAAGGCCTGTCTCTACTATATATGTGCCAATTAACACATAAATATGTCCCTGAGACGAAGAAATAGAGTATATTCCGTCTCATTAATCACATCTTTCCTAATATTCTTGATGCAACATTACTCCCAAAACTATGTTTTCAGGAAACTTCTTCATAATCCAGAATTAGTTTATTTTTCCATATCTCTTATTTGTAATTGCTTGATCATATTTGTGTTCAAACATTTGCCACAAATATTATAATGAAGTTTCAGATTTTTGTTGTTGTCATGAGCCACAAGCAACTATGTCATGAACTATATGTACAAGGTCTAAGCTTCTTGTTCTCCCTATCCCCAGATGCATTGGATTTGTTTAATATTGAGATTGTAATAAAGATAATTCAAAAACAAAGGATCCATTGGGAGTTTTTTTTCTTCTTACCAGCCACTGTAATCATATAAGCAGTGTCCATTGGCTCTATGCCCAAAGTTTTTGCTCTGGCAGCAAAGTGTAAGGTTGGGATTATGTAGGCTAGTTGGCTGAATAGAAAGGACCATGTAAAAATGTAGAAGAAGGGGTTTTTCAGGTGGGAAAAGTCAAGAGGACACTGTTTGCAGGAGAAAGATGGGGAACGTTTTAGCTTGAAGTTTTCTTCCTTGTTTGGAAAGGAGCTTTGACTCGTTGCTTGGTTGTCATTGCTGTTTTGGTGTGTTCCTGGGAGGGGATCTTTTACTTGCATGTCAAACAAGTTGTAGTTTACTGGGGATAATTGTGCTTCCTCAGCCTGTTGTGGATTGTTTTGATGATCATATTTCTGACTGGGATGAGCCTTCATGTCCACTTCTGTGATGCGGATTTCATCTGGGCTATCTTCACATGTTTCTGGAAACTTACAGGTTGCAGATATTACCATTCCTACATCTTTCATTTTCTGAACATTCACTGGTCGTAGCAACATGCTGGAAGGCAGAAGGTTCAAAAATATGCCACCAAATATCAGTAGAGCACCTAAGAAAATAAATAGAGACTCAGATGTGATTCACCCCCAGTCATATCAGATAAACAAGACTAATAAAAATGTTCCTGGTGCAGGAGGACTGTTGGCTCCATGTTAAAAGAAGGGGAATTGGGGCAATTGAATTATTCAGCCATCTCTAATGTAGCTCTGCTGTTAATGGATTGTTAGATGAACAACAGCAAAAACAGAAAATGTTATACCACCTTCTCTCATAATGGTATTCGGATGTAGCCATATTGGCCATATAGCAAAACATTTAGGTGCTGTGTCAAAAATCAGTTTTTGCTGCAACTGGGACTAATGGACTGGATTGATTTTTTGACGTTTTTACCTCCACCAAAGGCAAGCTCTTTATTGGACTGTGATTAGCAAGTTTCACCTATACAGCAGCCAAAAGCTTTCTCAGATGTAATAATTCAGAGGTTACTTGAGAAATTCAGTGTTCTCTGCCTAAGAGATAAACTTAGTTTTCCACAGGACAGGGGAAGCTGGATCTCAAGGGAAGTTACTTTTTCTGTTGCTAATGGAGTTAAAATTTTACTACCTGACTTTTATTGCCTTTGTCCTTGGCCAAAAAGGAGTGGCCTCTGCCTACCCTGAAATCCCTCAAAACCAATGTCACCGACAACAGAGTAACATTTGGGATAGAATGTAGCCCTGTGACTCTTAACCTAGGTAATACTTGTATTCTATAACAGATTTCTGCATTCACCTGTACTCACAAAGGAAAAACTGGATGACCGACAGCATAGGGGAGGAGAGTTTGGTTACTATTTCACTGTTGAAGTAACTGTGTCAGGTTTAACATCAGCCACAATGCTACATTATAATTATTGATTAACAGCTCAGAAGGGGGAAAATCCCAACTGAATAATTGACACTTCACGTTTAGACATTTCAAAGCAAACTGAAAAATAAAAGGAGCATGTTGCAGCCATGGTTTATTTGGTAATCAAAATGAACTGTGTGAAGTGAAGGCTACCAACCTTGCCAGCCATATCTTTCAATTAGTAGTTGAGCAAATGGTGCTAACACAACACTCAGGCCCATCCCTGAGCGGCCAATTGCATTGGCGAGAGCCAGGCGTTTCTTGAAGTACTTCACAATCATCACTGCTGCTATCTGGTACAAGATAGCAAAACCCAATCCTGAAATGAAAAAGTATAGTAACAAAGAACTGAATCCTGTTTATGAATGCCTTTTTAAAAATTCTGTTCACGGTTTAAAAGCCCTACAGTACATTGACTTATTGCATTGAGAAACAGAGCTGGCCCATAATGAATTTCATATGTGCCAGTACAAGGAAAATGTAATCTTTACTTTGGCAGAGAAGTCTTTTGCAAAAGCCATCTAGTCAGTGAGGATGGCATTCAGATTATTTGTATCTGTGTCCTCACTAAGTGGCACATATTGACAGGACACACCTACCTGCTACGAATCCCATAGTTAGACAGAGGAAGGAGATGCCTGTAGCCAATGTACTGAAAAGAAAACCAACACTAGCCAGACACGCTCCGATCAAAGCAGTTGTTCGTTCCCTGAGCATTTCACATGCTATGGTTACCAATGGGGCTAAAACAGAAGAGATGTTTTGAGTTTAAGAATGCAGTTCAATGCATTGCACTCACACCAAAGAAAAATTATCTACAAAATAATACATTGTGAAAACATAACATTACATATTATGTGTTGCCTGTTTTGCGTCATTTCAATTTTGAGGCCAAGTGAGATGTCACTTTAATACTTTTTTATTTTCTTCCTGTGCTGGAGTATGTTCAGAGTAACTGATCTATTTGAAAATATATGGAGGATGTAACTATTAATCTACCTTCCCCACTAGTGCTAAATTGGATGAGGATCTGCCTAATACAGCCTACTTCCAAAAAGTGATCACTTGAAGCAAAGGATTACATTGGCAAGAAACCTTGGCCTGATCTAGGGGAGCCAAAGGGCTAAGGTCCACTATCCCTACCATCTTCCCTCGTCCTGCTAGAGTCAGGATCTGTGCCCTAATTCCCAATTGTGTTTAGGATTGCTGTATGGATAGATGAAGGAAGTTGCTATGCAGATGAGCAAAAAGTATTTCAGAACCAACATATCCCAAAAGAAGGCTTTCTTGATCAAACCATGCTCTTTCTGCAGTAGTTGTTTAAGCAAAAACATTTGTGTGCTAACCTGCTAGGAATCGGAGAGAAGACATAATAGAACCAATCCAGGAGATATGTTCAGAAGAGCCACCAATATCCTCTTGGAAGGCCACAAAGAAAATTGTAAAGGTTTTCAGTGCTCCCATTGTAGTTAAATTTACCTTCAACAACAAAATATATCATAAAATATCAGTTGAAACAAAATGGGCTGCCACTGGACTGCAAAAGGCATAGAACTGTTCTTGTCTTGTAGAACACAGAGATCTATGATCTTATAATATGGCAAGTGAGAAGGACGGGATGCCTCCCTTCTTGTTGGAAGGATTTTTTGGGGACAATATTATTTGGTATGAACTTGTCTCTCAAGTCCAACAATTAGGGGGGAAACATCACAAGAAAGGAGCCCCCAGTGGTTAAACAATGTGCCAGTCGTAGGTTTGAATCCAGGGAGAGCTGTCAGCTCCAGGTCCCCATGCGGGGACATGAGAGAAGCCTCCCACAAGGATGGTAAAACATAAAAACATCCAGGTGTCCCCTGGGCAATGTCTTTGCAGACAGCCAATTCTCTCACGCCAGAAGCGCCTTCCAGTTTCTCAAGTCACTCCTGACACAAAATATAACCAACAAAAAACACGAGGAAGAAGATAAATAATGGGGAGGGGAGGAAATGGTTGATGAGAGATTTGCAGCACAAAAGATATGGAGAGGTTGAAGGAATTGGACATGTTTAGCTTGGTAAACAAGATTATTTATGGGCTACGTGACTGCACTCAAATATCTTAAGAGTTGCCACACAGAGGAAGATGAAGGCTTCACCTTTGTCTCTGGACTTGAGAGACAAGTTCATACCAAATAATATTGTCCAAAAAAATCCTTCCAACAAGTATGGAGCCATCCCGTCCTTCTCACTTCATGGTTTTAAGTTACAGAAGAGGGGATCTGAATTGAGCATTAGAAGGAACTTCTTGATAGTAAGAGCAGTTTAGCAGTTGAGTCATTTGCTTAGAAAAGTGGTAATGTCTCCTGTATGTCTTGGAAAGGAGTCTGGGCAGCTGTCTGCTGGGGATTATTTAGCTGGAAATGTCGCATATAGTAGTTGGATCTGATCGTCCATAAGGCCCCTTCCGATTCTTTATGATTCTGTGTGTGACCTGCATTAAAATATACAATTACATGGCTGTCTGCTTAGTTCCACTATGAAAATTTGGAAGGCAATGTAATTCCAGGTTTGTCTCACTTGAATACACATAAGGATTGTACAGAGATGATAAAGTTAATGGGAAACAACATATTTCACTTAATAGTCAATATGATTTTTAAAAATCCAATTCAGTTACACATATGGAGCAGTAGTGGTATTTGTTGACTTTAAAATCCCATAGTCTGTATTATGATAGTGCTTTTCTCAAGCCCACAATAACACATACACACAAATCTCAGTGATTTGGGTTTGGTTTCCACCAGTGCCTTCACTTGGGAATTACAATTAAAAACATTAGAGCAGGGTGTTTGTGTGCGTGCGTGCTTATTGATGCAGTCACTTCAGTCTGAATCCTATCTGTTTGTTCAAACTATAGTAGGCATTATGAATGGTGAACCAGTATGTAAATCAGGAGAGCTGCTTGGGTAAATGCTCAGGTTATTGGCTGTAGTACTTTGATTTAACATCTACACCACGTTTAGAGATGCAGCCCTGTATTCATGCTATTGAGCACTGCTTCTTAAACTGTCGGCCCCAACCCAAATGGGGTACCCTTAGCTCAGTGTTGGGGTCATTAAAAATTGGCAGCAGTAAAAGATTTCTGAATACCACCCATTTAAACAAATCCACTAGCAGCAATGTGCAATGTTTACAAAGGATTGCAAAAAATACTTCAGTTGTATTCCACAAAAAAGCCTGTTCAGCGAGCCTTGCAAAGGCTGTATGATTTTATACCTATTTTATATACCTGGGGTCACATAAACATTTCTGGGCAGTAATGGGTCATGAGTGAAAAGGGTTTAAGAAGCCATGCTATAGAGAATTACATTTTTGTTGTGCCTTCAAGTTAACTGGTATATATTTTTTTGCAATATTCATTCAGAGGTTTGCCCTGGGGCGAGGCCTGGGGGCCCCAGGTCATTTTATTTAAATAATCATTTTGTTGTGCCTTCAAGTTAACTGGTATATATTTTTTTGCAATATTCATTCAGAGGTTTGCCACTCCCCACTTTTATTTAAATAATCATTATTAATTTTTCAAAAGTATAATATAAACCCAGAAACACACAAACAAAACACAGACAATAAATAAAAAAATAAAAGAGGGACAAAATCAAGAATAAAAGTAACCCTACATTACTTCCACTTCATTCATATACTTTACCCTTACTCTCTAGAACAGGCATGGGCAAACTTCGTCCCTCCAGGTGTTTTGGACTGCAACTCCCACAATTCCTAACAGCTGGTAGTCCCATCTCCCAGAAGGACTCGAGGCAGCTCACAAAGCACTCAAAGGTGCAAACACGCAAAATACAAAAGGTGCGAAGACAATAACACAAAAGCAGTAACAACTAACATAAACATCACAACCTCTGTGATTAAGATCCGTAAAATGCAGCAATAGACCACAGACCAGTGTGATTTATCCTGTTTCTTACCAGAAAAAAGTTAAACACAATCAACCATCCCCATCCTCCATCAGGAACTTCTGTACTATGCAGGTCTTTGATGTTATTACTCTTATGTGGCATTCTCTCTTTTTCATTTTTCCTGCACATCTTGAGTTGTAGATCGCATTTTTATACTCCTCTTTTTACCACTTAAAAGATCATTCAGTGTGGATGGCCTCTTGAAATGCAGGTTACTTTATATCGTCTGGAACTCTTAATCATTAACCACTGTTTTTAAAGAATAAAAGGCCCTGCTAACCCCAATAAATATCTTAGTTGTGTTTTCACTGGTTACTTTATGATAGCGTTACACTGACTCAAAAAGATCACTGAGCAAGTATTGGCCCTTCTACAGCAGAGTACCTTCCCACATGTTTTTGCCTGACAGGAGCATTTGAAGTAATACCATTGCATGCCAGACACTTATTTGCCATAGGACACAACTTGCCCAGAAGAGACCTTTGTGTACTCGTTTGCAATGCTTGGTTTTTGCTTAATCACATGCTAGATTTCATAATTTTCCCTATGCAGCCTTTTCAGCTAATTCACTAAAGTATTGGTGGGATAACACCAGAGGTAAAGATATGCTTCCTTTGTCCCTTAATTCCCAAAATGTTGCTGAAGAGGCTGGATGTACAGGCAGTCCTCGGGTTATGAACAAGATAGGTTTCTTAAGTTTGTATGTAAGTCAGAAAAGAGACATTTTAAAGTGTAACTCCAGCCATTTTTTGCTGTCTTTGTCCCTGTTCAGAAGATTTCACCTCACTTTCTGTCAACGTGACAACTGGATTTTGAACACTTTGGGTTGTTGTGGAACAAGCAACTTCTCATGATAACTCTTAACATGAGTGAATTTTCCACCTTAGGGGTAGATTTAGTCTCTTTCTGTTGTCTAACTATTTGTAATTAGGAGTCATATATAAGAAGTTCATAACTTGGGAAAGCCCTATTTTGATCCTTTGTTTTTGTTTGGAGGCCATAAGAATTAGTTAGCTAGCACATACAGTAACTTCCAGGATAGGTCAAGGCTTTTAGAGAAATGAGAGAGCAAGCAAGGTACATCAATTGAGAAGTGACAACTCTCAGAAATTAAAGTGTCACATTTGAGACAGAATCATGGTGATACCAAAACTCCCCACTTGACATAGCGACGTCTGCAATATTAATACCCATCTTTAACAGCCTTATGTGCACTTAGCTAGTGTTCACTACTTCCGGTTCTAATAATGTTGATCTGAAGTGTTTTCATTATTCAAAAATGGGATGTTAAATCCCCCCCCCCCTATCACACATCAGCTACGTTTGCACTACAACTTAGCCAGCATTTGCCTAATACCAGTAAGAGCACAGGAATAGAGCACAAAGGCTACTTTAGCCATTAACTCGGCCTGCAGGGTGGGTAGTAGGGTGATGCAATATGTAACCTTTTAAGAGAAGCTGCAACTATCTCAAGTGAAAGGGTTTTTGGATGGAATGAGTTCTTGCCTCTTAATTCAGCAAAATAGAACCTTCCTGAATAGCAAATTTTGTTTATTTGCCAATAGATTATGGGCCTAGAGATTAACAATTTTGAGCTACCCTCTAAATTTAGGGATTTAGAGAGCTTTTAACAGCTCTCAAGAATTAGGACATGACATGTCCATATTTAGTAACCAGTCCTATTTGTATCACTTAATCAGCCAGTCCTATTCAAGGAAGACCTGTAAGGTTTTTTCAGCCAATAACTGGGTAACACAGAACCATGATGCAGTCATCCCCTATATATCCGTTGGTTTGCCATTTTAGCACAGAATTTATATACATAGTTGACATTGTCAAGCCCTCTTTTGCTATACGATTGTTAGATTTATACAGTCCAGTATACCAAAGAGAACAGTTATCACATTTTATTAACACAGATCAGCATTTAGTCAAATAGCACAGAAAAAACAGCACATTTTTTATTTATTAGTTGATGTGTGGTGGGGTTTTTTTTGTAATTAGACAACCTGCCAATCTGCTACATTGAGCTACATAATTTTTTTTTGTCAATGATAGTATGAAATTGCAGAAGTTCAGTTTGGACAAGGAGAATGTTTATAGTCTTGATCCAGCAAAGTTCTGCCATGTAACACTAAATAGCCAATCTACTGCAATCTGCAAAACATATGTTCCACAAAGGTGAGTTGTTAAAGATCAGTAAGTGTTCTGGGGGTTTAAGGTTAAGAAGTCATTTTGTGTACTGCCACTGTGATGCCGTCATGCTTCTGGATCATGATGTTGCTGAAAAAAACAAGAAGTTTTGATTTTACGCCATTTTTATATAATAACACAAGCTCTAAGAGTTAACAAAACTAGATTTATAGTGCTACTTTTTCAATTTCTGTTTGTCGAGTCCATTATTTATCCTACAAAGAGCTCTGAAAGGAAGGTCAGAAAGAAATATAATGATTTAACCCCTGAATTCTTGACTAATTTCCTATATACTAAATGCCCTCGGTTAATGCGCATGAGGCTACTGATAGCTATTTAGTAACTCCAGTGTCAGGTATATGTTCAATAAATAGGGGGTACTATCGTGCTCATGACCTTCTCACGGGCATCCCATTGGCACTGTACAAAGAATGCTGGATGAAATGTGTCTGTGGTCTGATCCACCATGTAATTTACAATAATATTTTCTTGGTTTGAAAGATGTCATTGTCATCTCTAACACATCTATAAATTTAGCTGTCAGTACTCCCTCTTTTATTGGAATAATTAGCTAGGAATAATTAAGTACACTTTACGAACATACAGTTACTAATAACTTGGTTCAGACTATACTGTTATCAAAAGTACAACTACTAACTTTTTATGTATTATATTTATTTATACTCTGCTTTGTCTCTCCTAAAGGAGTCTCAAAGCTGCTCAACATATAGTATTAGCATACAATTTAAAATATACCAATATGTAAAAATTAAAACAGGATTAAATATAAACAATATTTTTAAATCCCAGTTAAAAACCATTAAAACATATTAAAAGTTAAAAACCATGAAGTTCCTTTATTTAGAAAGATTGTACTCTGCCAACTTACATCAATAGCATGCTCAAGTAAGTATATGATAGAGGGCAACATCTCTGTTAAACTTAATGTCTTCCTGGCATCTCTTCTTATGTCAAAAACATGGAAGAGTATAGATGGGCAAATATAGGGCCCTCCATATATATACATACATACACACACACACACACATATGTAGTGTATATATATACATATATATGTGTGTGTGTGTATATATATATATATATATATATATATATATATGTACACACACACAGATATATGTGGCCTCAAACTCCCAAAATTCTTCATCATTTTCCATGGAGCCCCCAGTGAGTGCTATGGGTTAAACCCTTGTGCCAGCCGGACTGCTGACCGATAGGTCAGTGGTTTGAATCTGGGGAGAGCGGGTTGAGTTTCCGCTGTCAGCTCCAGCTCCCCATGTGGGAAGATGAGAGAAGCCTCCCACAAGGATGGTAAAACATCAAACATCCGGGCGTCCCCTGGACAACATCCTTGCAGACGGCCAATTCTCTCACACCAGGAGCAACTTGCAGTTACTCAAGTCTCTCTTGACATGAAAAAAAGGAAATAAATCATTTTCCATGCCCTGTGGTGCTGATGGAAGCAGTCAGCCAAAATAATCTAATGTCTAATGTCTCTAAGAAACAAAGACCAGATGCAGAAATTGCTCTTTGCGTGCAACATGAAAGCTAGAGAGCAGAAAATGTTTACCAGGTTACACACATCAATCCATCAGAAGGTAATTTTGTTGGGTAATTTCAAAAATAAAAAAATCATATAAAATGGAAAAGCAACTGCAATAGTTTTTAGCTTCTTATTTATTTATTTTATTATTTATTATTGAGGCTTCTATGCCGCCGACTCCCGGGGGCTCGCGGCGGCTCACAGAGCCAAAGGCATGACAACAAAGGGTTAAAACAAAGGGTTAAAACATAAAACAGTTAAAACAATAGCAATAACATTAAAACAGCAGAGCAGCAGCAAATGCAGCAGTATAGCATATAAAAACACGCGGGCCTACTCACCGAAGGCCTGCCTAAACAACTGGGTTTTGCAGGCCCGTCTAAACGGGAGTAAGTCCCTCAGGGCCCTAGTTCCGGCCGGGAGGGCGTTCCATAGCGTGGGGGCTATAATGGAGAACGCCCTCCGGCAGGTGGATGTCAGATGCGCCAACTTTATTGGTGGTATTTCCAGGAAGTTGGCATCCTCAGACCGTAGTGATCTCGATGGGCAATATGGAGTGAGACGGTCCCTCAGATACCCTGGCCCCAGTGCCGTGTAAGGCCTTAAAGGTAAGAACCAACACTTTGAAGGCGACCCGGTGCTCAATAGGCAGCCAGTGCAGATCCTGCAAGATTGGTGTTATATGGCAGCCTGCTGGAGCCCCAAACAGGAGCCGGGCGACAGTGTTCTGCACCAGCTTGAGCTTCCGGATCGACGACATAGGAAGGCCAACGTAGAGCGCGTTACAGTAATCTAGCCTCGAGATGACCGTGGCTTGGATCACCGTGGCCAGATCGCTCCGGGAGAGGTAGGGGGCCAGTCTCCTTGCCTGGCGGAGGTGGAAAAAAGCAGCCTTGCTGACCGCAGAGACCTGGGCCTCCATGGTCAGCTGGGAGTCCAAGTGGACACCCAGGCTCTTCACAGACGGCACTGGGTGTAGCGCCGCACCGTCCAGGGTCGGAAGCCGGGCACCCACCCCGCCCGGGCGGCCCAGCCACAAGATTTCCGTCTTCGCCGGATTCACCCTCAACCTACTGGCTCGCAGCCATCCAGTAACGGCTTCAAGGCAGTGCTGGAAATTATCGGGGACGGACTCCAGCCTGCCCTCCATCCTCAGAATGAGCTGGGTGTCATCAGCGTACTGGTGGCAGACCAGCCCATAACTCCACACCAGCTGTGCAAGCGGCTGCATGTAGATGTTAAATAACAGAGGGGTGAGAATGGCCCCCTGTGGGACTCCACAAACTAATGGGGAGCCCTCAGAGACCACCTCGCCCCTCCTCACACGCTGAGACCGCTGGCGGAGGAAGGAGGTCAGCCATTTAAGGACAGTCCCCCTCACTCCAGCCATGGCCAGGCGGTGGATCAAAAGATTGTGGTCGACCGTGTCAAACGCTGCCGTGAGGTCCAATAACACGAGCAGCGCAGACCCGCCTTGGTCGAGCTGGCAGCGGAGTTGGTCTGTGATGGAGACCAGGACCGTCTCCGTCCCGTGCCCCGAACGGAAGCCGGACTGGAAGGGGTCTAACCATGCCGCATCATCTAAGAAGTACTGCAGCTGCTCCATTACTGCCCTCTCAACCACCTTGCCCAGGTACGAAAGATTCGACACTGGGCGGTAGTTGGAGGGAACCGCAGGGTCCAATGATGGTTTCTTCAGTAATGGAGCTACCACCGCCTCTTTTAAGCACTCTGGAAAGACTCCTTGCTCAAGGGAGCTGTTTATGATATTCAACAGAGGCCCACGTAACCCCTCCAGGCAAGATCTAACAAGCCAGGAGGGGCACGGGTCAAGGGAGCAGGTGGTCGGACGAGCTGCAGCCACTATCTTATCAACAGCATCTGCGTCCAGTGGCCGAAACCGGTCGAGGGTGGGCCCGGCGGAGGGCCACGGAGTCTCTAGCTCTCTTACTGTATCAACTGTGGCCGGAAGGTCCCGGCGGAGGCTCAGTATCTTGTCTGTGAAAAAGCTCTGAAAAGCACCGGCAGTGAGGGTCTTATCACTATTTTTTGGGACGGTAGGGACCGTCGTCAAAGATCGAATCACATTAAACAATTGAGCCGGGCGTGAGCTAGCAGACGCTATCAAGGCGGAGAAGTATTCATTTTTGGCCGCCTTGACAGCATGCTCATAGGTTCTTGCGCATAGCTGTAGGGAAAATGAGTTTCAGCAATACAGGAGGAGAGTCATGTTATAAAAGAACTACATTTCAAAGAACTACATTTCTATATAGTAAAGTTAGGGCCTAGCTTGCCTATGTCTGCACGCATCTTGTCTCTCTCCATGCTGACAAAAGAAAAAATGGGGGAGGGGGGGGGGCGCTTAAATGTGGCTAGAAACTTTAAATAAAAAGAGGTATGCCCCTGAGAAGCATCAGTCTAACAAACAAATAGAAGAAAAAGAGAGAAAGGGAGACAAGGCAATGGGAGAAAAGCTTTCCCTGCCAGCTAACTCATCTACCTATCTATTAACTTGATGACTATAAACTTATGCAGGACATGGCTGAGTTCCAACAAATTTATGCAATGAGGCTAAGTAGGTAAGAACAGAGGTAAGTAACAGAGCGCACTTACCCAGTATCTGACTCAAGGCACACTACTGGGATATCTGTGGGATCATTTGTTAATTTGGCTGCCTGCTGGGCTAGAACAGATATCACACCTGCATGTTCATCTGAGAGGGTGCCACGACCTAGAAGGTAATGATCAATAGTTGAAAAGGAAAATAGATTAGTTTTTAAAATATAGGATAGTTCATTTGGGCTGAAAGGGGGTTTCAAAATAAGAACTAGGTCTGGCTACAGAAAACAACAAAAAAACCAACAAGGTATATGAAAACCCATTTTCCAAATGTGGCATACGAAAAGTTATAATGCTTTACTAAAGTTTTGCTCAGGCACTCTACTGCCTAAACAAGGTTAATAATAATAACAACAACAACAACAACAATTTATTATTTATTACCCGCCTCTCCTCATGACTCGAGGTGGGTTAAAACACACAATCATTTAAAAACATTCTGTAAATTACACATTAAACATATTTCTACAAAATACATATTAAAATGCACAGAAGATTAAAGGTAAGGCACAAATTTAAAATTTGTAATTAAAACTGGCTGGGTGGGTCTTTAGATGTTTTAAAAATTCTTACAGCTCATTGGAGCCCTTCTGGCAGGTTGTTACACAGTCTTGGGGTAGCCAATGAAAGGTCCTCTGGGTGATGGTTGCCAGTCGGGTTCTGGCTGGTTGGAGCAGCTGCCCCCAGAGGACCTCAGTGTGTGTGGTGGATTGTACGGGGGAAGACAATCCTATAGGTAACCTGGATCCAAACCATGTAAGGCTTTAAAAGTCAAAACCAACACTTTGTACTTTGCCTGGAAAAAAACTGGCACCAGTGGAGCGATTGTAGTACAGGTGTCTATGTTCTGGATGTTCTTGTAACCAATCTGGCCACCGTATTGTGAGCCAACTGGAGTTTCCAAATTTGGTACAAAGATAGCTCAATGTAAAGCACATTACAGAAGTCCAAACTTGAGGTTACCAGCATGTGCACTACCATCTTTAGGTCCTCCAGAGCTAGGAAAGGTCGCAGTTGGCATATCAGCCGAAGCACTGATCCAGGAGCACTCCTAAGCTGCAAACAGTCTTTCAGGGGAAGTGTAATCCTATCCAGGACTGGTTAACACATCTACATCACCAGATTAGGGCTCTTGATGGCAAGCACCTGTTTTGTCTGGATTCAGTTTCAATTTGTTTTTCCTCATACAGCCTATTGCCTCCAGGCATTAATTCAGAGGACACAAACACAAAGGACTAAAGGCAATTACAAAATATGCAAGAGTATATTCTCATGAAGGGGGGCTTTGAGCCTATCTATCCGTATCAATATCATTCAATACTATATATATATATACTGCATATATATATATACATATATATAATAACATATATATATATATACAACAATCTGGTCGCATACGAACCAATACCTTTGGGACGCGAGTGGGATGGGTGTGCACGACGGGGAACAGGTATGTAGCAGCTAAGTAGACCACAACTGTTCAATGAAATTCAGTCTGAAGATATCCAAAGTTCCCAATTGCACGCAATTTCCACAAATATAAATTGTAATCCACAAGCTCCCGTTGGAGGAAGAGGCGACCAAAATAAAGTGCTGCGGAGCGGCTTGTAGCCCCTGGCGTTCCTGCTTGCTTCCAACTCCGGGCTACAAGCTGCTCTGCAGCACTTCATTTTGGTCGCCTCTTCCTCCAACGGGAGCTTGTGGATTACAATTTATATTTGTGGAAATTGTGTGCATCATTAGACTACCGGGAACTACCTAGTATGCACTAACCAGCGGACCGCTCACCCGTTCCCTGTCGTGCACCCCCTCCCCTTAGAATTCTACGAGGGACTCAGTGCATCATTGGACTGTTGGGAACTTTGGATATCTTCAAACCAAATTTCATTGAACAGTTGTGGTCTACTTAGCTGCTACTTACCTGTTCCCCGTCGTGCACACCCATCCCACTCGCGTCCCAAAGGTATTGGTTAGTATGCGACCAGATTGTTGTATATTCAATCTGGTGTTTGAAATGGGTCAAGGAAGTGTGTGTCATCCAAGACTGCCTGGAGTTGGAGGGCAACTCTGAATTCTGCCTCTCTTGTCTCCATGATCCTCCACCCAGAAAAATCAATATTTCCAATTGTATGAAGAAACCTCTCCTATGAAGTCTTTCCCCAAGATTATCATTCTTCACATGTTAAGGGTGATAAAAAAATAACAAACAGGCTAACTTCTCTTTATTCATTCACATAATTCAAGCTTTAGAATGAATTGCTGGATGAAGCTTAAACTAGTCAAATGTTTTTAAAACAAACAGAATGACAAAAATATGTCTAAACTAGTAAATCTCAGTTTTTAGTTCTCCATTTCTTTTAGACTTGGAATCCCATACTTCTTTATTTTGGCCATGTTGGCTAGTGTATCCGAGAGCATAAAGTCCAGAGGAGTTAAAATTAAGAACTATTGGTTCAAATTCCTCTTGTTCTTATTTTCTGCGGCTTCACAATTACTAACTATAAAAGGGTGCATTCCCTCAAGGGTTATTTGCTGGGAAGTGCAGACAGGAGCAGGACTCACAGCTGATGTTATTCTTTTGGTCCCTGTGCAACTGTCAGTATCCTCCAGCATTATTCTCCAAACAATAAAAATCAGAGTTGGAGAAGAGCAATATTATCCCCTCCCATGATAGTATCTCTTTGCACAGAGGTGGGGTGAGAAATAAAATTGCTTTGTACCCCCATGAAGCATTTCTATTTTTTCATTCATCAAGAATACACTTGGCACTTATTTAAGTGTGGGGATTGGAGGAGAGATGCACAAAAAGGCAAACGTTTTAAAGGGCTGTAGCTAAGACAAAACCTAAAGCGGGATAAGGTTACGAGCACAGCATAGGAGTATAAAACGCAGCCACTTTGTAAGGGTGAAACATTGTACATGTGTTGCCTGATTATTTTATGTTTATGCATTGTTTTGTTTTTAGTTTTATTTTGGTTTTTTGCTTATTCTGTATGGTTTTGTGTTTTTACAATCTGGAAACCCTCCTGACTCCCCCAGGGAAGATAGAGCGATATATAAATAAAATTTTGTTATCGTTATTATTACTCCTATTATTACTAAACATCTGTGACATGAAACACGGCTTCCGCCATTGATTGATTGTTTGAATGTGCATTGTAAAGATAGAGTTTTAAATGAACTGGATAGCTAATGTTTAATGTTGATGTTTTAATCTTGTATTCGCGTTTTATATTGTGCATTGTTGCTGGCATCTAATTCTGCCTTGTAAGCCACCCTGATTCCCCACCCCCCACCCCCGGGGGGTTGAGAAGGGTGGGTTAGAAATATAGTAAATAAATAAATACAGTAAATCAGTGTTTCTCAACCAGTGTGCCGTGGCACACTAGTGTGCCGTGAGTGATCATCAGGTGTGCCGCGAGAAAAGCTCTCTGCCCCCCTTCCTTCCCCCCTCCTCCTGCCGAACTCCTGCTGCTTGGGAGAGGAGGAAGGGACGGGTGGCAGCGAAGAAAAAGAAGAAGGGACCGGGGCACCGCCTCCTTCGGCCGTTTCCCCAACCAGCCTCCAATCTGCCATGACTCCCGCCCCTTGCTTGTTGAAGCCGCGCAGAGGAGGAGCCCTGCCTACTGAAGCCCGTCCACCACTCATGCTCCTCCTCTGTGAGAGAGCTGAAGCCGGGGGGGGGGGCATGACACAGCCTGGCTCCCCCCCCCCTCACCCCAGCTTCAGCACTCCCACAGCTTCGCCAGCCTTGAGGGGGCAGTGCCAAGCCAGCGATGGCAGAGCCAGCACAATGCTGGCTTGCCCCCTCAATGCTGGCGAAGCTGTGGGAGAACTGAAGCCAGGGGAGGGGCGGGGCATGGCGCGGCCTGGCTCCGCCCCCTCCCCCAGCTTCAGCGCTCCCACAGCTTCACCAGCCTTGAGGGGCAGTGCCAAGCCAGCGGTGGCACTGCCCCCTCAAGGCTGGCAAAGCTGTAGGAGAACTGAAGCCAGGGGGAGGGGGAGGGGCATAGTGTGGCCTGGCTCCTCCCCTGGCATTGGCACTCCCAGCAGCTGCTCCCAGCAGCTCACCATCCCCCTGCCATTCTTTACTGTGTTACAGTGTCATTTTGTGTCATTTTGGTTGGTGGTGTGCCCCCGGATTTTTTTAATGTTAAAAGTGTGCCGCGGCTCAAAAAAGGTTGGGAAACACTGCAGTAAATAAATACTTACAGCCCAGATTCAGCCCCTGGGAATCAGTGCACAGGACTCCTGCAATGGAGGGATTCTTCATTCTAGGAAAGGAAGAGACAGAAGGGTTGAGAAACATGTAGCAGGTGGGAGAAAACCATGAAAAAGCAGCCATAATAAGCATATACATAAGGAAGGGTTCCAAGAGGAGAGAGGCAAGGTGGGACAGTGCCTGACTGTTGGGCGGCATCTACATCAGCCATGGGCAAACTTGGGCCTTCCAGGGGATTTGGACTTCAGCTCCCACCATTCCTCACAGCCTCAGGCTCTTTCCTTTTCCCCCTCAGCCGCTTAAGCGGCAGAGGGGGAAAAGGAAGGGGCCTCGGGCTGTTAGGAATGGTGGGAGCTGAAGTCCAAATCCCCTGGAAGGCCCAAGTTTGCCCATGGCTGATCTACACTAGAATCTATAGCATCCTAAGCCTCTGGGGAACAGGGCTGGAGTGGCATGAGCACCCCCCTCCTTAGTGCAGGCGGGCACAGCGAACTCCAGCCTTACGTGTCCTCCAAATGGTGCTCAAGCGCGCCTTCCATCCTGCCGACCGAGAAAGGAGCCTCTTCCGCAAGAACACCAGCTCTCTCTCTCTTGTCAGCTGACTTGCGTGTCCCGCGTGACCACGAGTCCTTGGGTTCGGAATTCTGGGAAGCGCTTTTGGAGGCTTCATTCATTCTGCAAATGGAAAGCCTTTTTCTGCCTCTTTTTTCTTTCTTTCTTAAGCTGATTCAACTCTGGGGTTTTTCTCTCTCGTCCTGAGTTTCTCCCTCTAATTGCGTTTACTATTTGTGTAAGGAATGGGGTTCACAAACATAGGGTGCTTCTGCACTGTGGAATGGATGCAGTTCAATGTATGCTCAATGCTATAAAACTATGGGAATTGTCGTTTTGCAAGGTCTTTCTCTGCCAAAAGAAGCTGGTGCTTGACCGAACTACAGCTCCCAGGATTCCATAGCGTAGAACTATGTGGTGTCAAAGTGCGTTATTTGTATATAAATAAAAGTTATATATATAATAAAAGTAATATATATTTAAAAGTAATATTTATATATAATAAAAGTAATATTTATATATTTAAAAGTAATATTTATATATTTAAAAGTAATATTTATATATTTAAAAGTAATATAATACAAGTAATATTTATATATTTAAAAGTAATATTTATATATTTAAAAGTAATATTTATATATTTAAAAGTAATATTTATATATTTAAAAGTAATATATTACAAGTAATATTTATATATTTAAAAGTAATATTTATATATTTAAAAGTAATATATTACAAGTAATATTTATATATTTAAAAGTAATATTTATATATAATAAAAGTAATATTTATATATTTAAAAGTAATATTTATATATTTAAAAGTAATATAATACAAGTAATATTTATATATTTTTAGTAATATACAAGTAATATTTATATATAATAAAAGTAATATTTATATATTTAGAAGTAATATTTATATATTTAAAAGTAATATAATACAAGTAATATTTATATATTTAAAAGTAATGTTTATATATTTAAAAGTAATATTTATATATTTAAAAGTAATATAATACAAGTAATATTTATATATTTAAAAGTAATATTTAGATATTTAAAAGTAATATTTATATATTTAAAAGTAATATAAAAGTAATAAGTAATATTTAAAAGTAATATTTATATATTTAAAAGTAATATTTATATTTTAAAAGTAATATAATACAAGTAATATTTAAAAGTAATATTTATATATTTAAAAGTAATATTTATATATTTAAAAGTAATATAATACAAGTAATATTTATATATTTAAAAGTAATATTTATATATAATAAAAGTAATATTTATATATTTAAAAGTAATATTTATATATAATAAAAGTAATATTTATATATTTAGAAGTAATATTTATATATTTAAAAGTAATATAATATATAATAAGTAATATTTATATATTTAAAAGTAAAAGTAATATTTATATATTTAAAAGTAATATAATACAAGTAATATTTATATATTTAAAAGTAATATTTATATATTTAAAAGTAATATTTATATATTTAAAAGTAATATAATACAAGTAATATTTATATATTTAAAAGTAATGTTTATATTTATATATTTAAAATATTTATATATTTAAAAGTAATATTTAAGTAATATTTATATATTTAAAAGTAATATAATATAATATTTATATATTTAAAAGTAATATTTATATATTTAAAAGTAATATTTATATATTTAAAAGTAATATATATATATTTAAAAGTAATATATTATAAAAGTAATATTTATATATTTAAAATATTAATTTATTATATTTAAAAGTAATATTTATATATTTAAAAGTAATATTTATATATTTAAAAGTAATATTTATTTATATTTAAAAGTAATTTATATATTTAAAAGTAATATTTATATATTTAAAAGTAATATTTATATATTTAAAAGTAATATTTACAAGTAATATTTATAATTTAAAAAAAGTAATATTTATATATTTAAAAGTAATATATATACAAGTAAAAGTAATATATTTACAAGTAATATTTATATATTTAAAAAATAGTAATATAATAAAAAGTAATATTTATATATTTATAAAGTAATATTTATATATTTAAAAGTAATTTATATATTACAAAGTAATATTTATATAAAAGTAATATTATAAAAGTAATATTTATATATTTAAAAATATAATATATAAACACAAGTAATATTTAAAGTAATATTTATATATTTAAAAGTAATATTTATATATTTAAAAGTAATTTATATTAAAAGTAATATTTATATATTTAAAAGTAATATTTATATATAATAAAAGTAATATAATATTTATATATTTAAAAAAGTAATATAATACAAGTAATATTTATATATTTAAAAGTAATATTTATATATAATAAAAGTAATATTCATATATTTAAAAGTAATATTTATATATTTAAAAGTAATATATTACAAGTAATATTTATATATTTAAAAGTAATATAATACAAGTAATATTTATATATTTAAAAGTAATATTTATATATAATAAAAGTAATATTTATATATTTAATAAAAAAGTAATATTTATATATTTAAAAATATTAATATATTACAAGTAATATTTATATATTTAAAAGTAATATTTATATATTTAAAAGTAATATTTATAATATTTAAAAATAATAAAAGTAATATAATATTTAAAAGTAATATTTATATATTTAAAAGTAATATTTATATATTTAAAAGTAATATATTACAAGTAATATTTATATATTTAAAAGTAATATTTATATATAATAAAAGTAATATTTATATATTTAAAAGTAATATTTATATATTTAAAAGTAATATATTACAAGTAATATTTATATATTTAAAAGTAATATAATACAAGTAATATTTATATATTTAAAAGTAATATTTATATATTTAAAAGTAATATATTACAAGTAATATTTATATATTTAAAAGTAATATTTATATATAATAAAAGTAATATTTATATATTTAAAAGTAATATTTATATATTTAAAAGTAATATTTATATATTTAAAAGTAATATATTACAAGTAATATTTATATATTTAAAAGTAATATAATACAAGTAATATTTATATATTTAAAAGTAATATTTATATATAATAAAAGTAATATTTATATATTTAAAAGTAATATTTATATATTTAAAAGTAATATTTATATATTTAAAAGTAATATTTATATATTTAAAAGTAGCAAGGAGCACAGTATGGCCCCAGCAGTGACCATGAAGAGGGTGGTAAACGGGGCGAGGAGTCGACTCTTCCTCCCCCCCCCCCATTTACCTCCCTCTTCCTCCTTGTGGTCACCACCAGAGTTTCTTGTTGCCGCTTGGCAGCAAGCACCCCCAACAGAGTCTCGAAAAAGGAGGTAAACGAGGCCAGGGGGCAACTCTTCCTCACCACTTTTACCTTCCTCCTCCTCTTCCGCCGGGGGTTCTTGCCGCTGCTTGGACCCCACAACACCTCCGCCAAGAGGAGGCAAGAAGCCCAGGTGGTGAGGGGGAGGAGGAAGATGAAGGTAAAGAGGGTGGGGAGGGGCGTCCCTATTTTGCGGTTTTTCACTTATCGCGAGTGGTCCTGGAATGTAACCCCCGCGATAAGTGAGGGAAGACTGTGATTCTACAATGGAGAGGCCCCCTTAAGTTACTCTAGTCAAGTGCATAACATGAAGAAGTTGAACGTAGTGGAAAAGAAATGGCTACTGTAAGCTCAATAGGCACACACTTCATTTCATGCCCAAAATAAATTAATTTCGAGACATTTTTTATTTATTTATTTATTTATTTATTTACTTGCGATATTTCTATCCCGCCTTTCTCAAGCCCAAAAGCGTCTCAAGGTGGCTTACAAATTGGCAGCAATTCAATGCCATAACAATCCACAATATACAATCAAAACATTTAAAACAACATTATAAAATCAATACAATACAAAAACCATTAAAAACATACAATAACCAATGTCTTCCTGTTAATCTCACTTTCCAGTAGCATCGTCTAAGCCAGTGGTTCTCAACCTGTGGGTCCCCAGATGTTTTGGCCTTCAACTCCCAAAAATCATAACAGCTGGCAAACTGGCTGGGATTTCAGGGAGTTGTAGGCCAAAACACCTGGGGACACACAGGTTGAGAACCACTGGTCTAAGCCATTCCATGTTCCAAATTTACATAATCCTGTGTTTGTCTATAACACTGCATTTCCAAAGGCTTGTTCAAAGAGCCAGGTTTGAACCTTTTTTTCAGAAGGTCAGGAGGGAGGGGGCCGATCTAATATCCCTAGGAAGCACGTGCCACAGCTGAGGGGCCACCACTGAGCAGGCCCTGTCCATCGTCCCCGCCAAAGGCGAAGAAGGCGGGATTGAGAGCAGGGCCTCCCAGACTATCTTAAATTCCTAGATGGTTCATAGGGGAACGTACATTCGGACAGGTAAGCTGGGCCGGAACCGTTTAGGGTTTTATAAACTAAAGCCAGAACTGAGAACACTGGCCCCAAACTACACTGCCACACAGTACAGTTTGAAACTGTATTATATGTCAATGTAGATTGGGCCTTGGTCATTAGAACATGTTATATCATTAAGGATCCCTTTGCCTCATTTATGAGCAGGTACAAAAGGAATAGCATATTCCTACAATTTTTGAAATCCCCAAATGAGTAAGGAGCTTTATCTCTTAAATTGTCCGATTGTTTCAGATCTTATGATATAATTATCACTGGTAAATCTTTGTATGTTTATAAAAACACATATTTTCTACTTTTGTCAGGAATGTGGGCATTTAATCAGTTGTGTGCATTTGCTCTCATTTTCTCATTCTGTACGTACTGCCACCAACACCTTCTTTGAAAAATATTTGACAAACTTTCAAAACTAGATTCCAACACGTACTTTGGTACAGCCCCATTTTTCTGGCTCTTAGAGCCGTATGTGATGATTGGAATTGAGTGCTGGATGCTGCACCTTTAAATCAAATGCCACGTCAATTCCGGCACATCAGCACTCTTTCCCCAATGAGGCCGTCAGGAGAAAAGGAATGATGCCTCTCTTGGTACTTCCAATGAGTCATAGGAATGCGAGACGCGCACAGCCCCATCTGTCATAGCAATGCAGAGCCAAAGTGAGAACTGCTCCTAATTACTTGGAGAAAATAAAGGTTTGTCATTTTGTAGATCTAGATCTATGAACAAGGGAGAAATTTCCACCATCCTTTTAGGCAGACAGGGATCACAAATGGTAGATCTGGAGGCAACTTATAGGATCCTAGAGTTGGAATGATATCGGAGGTGACTCCCCCTTCCCAGGGCTCTGTAAAAGACAGTTCAAAACCAAGGGATTCATAGTTTTACCAAGGACACCAGGCTGGAGTGATCCCATAATCCCCTATCTCTCCCCCATATGGGAACCTAAGGCCCTTCCCATGGCTCCATGGCCCCACAAGGCAATAGCCCTATATCCCACACTTCATGAACACACCAAGTTCCCTTTGAATTATGAACTTATCAGAACTCTTATGGACCTTTGCTCACTCTCAAGGAACCATTTTGAAACTTTATTTTCCTTCCTGCAAATCCCATGGACTTTTCTTCTGACTTATGAATTCTTATGGACTCTGGGAGGGTGGGATGGGCTAGTATGAAATATGGTTCCTATTTCCTTATCACCTAAATGTATCTCCCTGCATGTTCCCCTCCCTTGTGTCCACCATATGTGAAATATGAAATATAGAAATGCCCCTTTCTGACTCCAGCACTCAAAATGGCCCAGGTAGGCACACCCATTCCTGGGCTAATCCCCAAACAATGGACTGATCAATATCTCTTGCATGAATAATAGCAGAGGACACACCTTTTCAAATCTCCAAGTTGGTCCCATTGAGAAGGTAATGTCCCTGTGGGCATGCCCCTTCAGGTCTCGGAGCTTTTACCACCGGGAGAGAGTGTGCCCCATGGAAATTTCCTATTCTTCACAATGAAGGGGCATCCTGCCTTCGGAAAGCTTTGGATGTCTCCAATCTGATGCATTCTTTGTTTTCATTTCCTTCTGGACTGAAATCTATGGCAAAATACATTTGAAGACACATATCAAGGATTAAGGACTCCTGGGGGTCTGAGCATCCTGCCAGACCAAAAAATGTTTATTTCCTCCACTTGAGACAATAGAGTTGGCCTGCTTGAGTAATCGCTGGCCTTAGGCACACATGAGTCATTTTAATCTGCCCACCTTTCCTTCCTGGTTCATTGTTCTCTGCTGAGCCTGCCTCCTGAGCCCTCATTGGACAGCGCTGGCTTCCTGATTGGCGGGGCCAAGCCACCAGGGCCTCCCTCCCAGCTGATGACTCCATCCAATCAGCTTGGGGCTGGCTGGGGGGCGGGAAGTTTGAACCTCTGCAGTTCTGTTTTTCTATTTAAAATGTATGTATTGCATGTATGCTTTATGTCAGCATGGCGAATGATTGCGGCTGCCATCCTTTCCAGCTGGATTGAATAAACAACTTGGTGGCATTTCTTCATCTTGGTGAGATCTTTATTGGCAAGACCCCCAAATTCTGTTCGATATCAGCAAGACCACAAGGTCGTCTGGTCCAATTCTAGCATTGGTTCTTTGCATTTTGTGTAATCATCCCCCAGTCCTCAAACAGGTTCCAGGATTTCCTATGTAAACATCTGCACAGTGAAACCGCTTTCTTCAATACCAGTCTGGAACTGCATTAAATTGTTAGTGTAGTTAGTGTAGAAGTGTTTAGCTTCCAAAATTAGGCAAGACTAGGTATGATCAAATTCAGTCTGAGTCTCATTCAGGTGCCCATTCCATTCAAAGTAATGTTCTCATGCAACTGATTTACTCAGGCTGCCACCATTTGTCTGGTCTGTACTCAGCTTTATTAACTTGCATTTTGCCCATATTGGATCTACTTGACACCATTTAACAGTAATCTCTCGCTCACTTAATATGGTAGAAACCATGTTTTGCTTTGCAAGAGCAATGAATAAACGTGATTGCCAAGATAGCCATGGCTTCTCTGAAGTCCACAGCATCAATAATCTAATTTCCTTTGGGACCTAAAAGATGAAATTCTGTCCCTTAATCTAGCTATTCAAATTCTGTATTCTCCACAGTTGGAGCCATCACAAGATTGATTTTTCAGGTTGTAATTAATCTGCTACTGATGGCTGCCTTTCCAGGAGAATCTCATCTAGTAAAATGAGTAAGAATTCATAGTTGAATGTCTCGTATAGAGAAGCTTTTGTTCATTTCCCATTGTCAAGTGGTAAAGGCATCTATTTAATTACAGTATTGCAGCTGAGCTCCATGCGATCAAAAGGCATTCTAATAGGAGGAACACAAACACAGAGAATTTGCTAAACAATAGCACCTTGTTCACAATAGAAAATTCCAGATATGAGATGACCCAAATCCATGACAATAAAACAGAGGAAAAGATCATCTTACTTGGGACTACAATTTTTCAACATGGTGACATGTTCAACTTCATATTAGAGTTGGATTAAGAGCCTGAGACTCTTAAACCAGAGCTTTCTGAACATTTCATGTTGGTGACACACTTTGGGCCAGGCTTTAGCACAGCTAAAGTCACCAGCAATGATAAGATCTACCAACCAAAAGGTTGCCAGTTCGAAGCCCCAGGTCAGCACGAGTTCGTGACTGTCAACCTAGCTTACTGCTTATCTAAGCAGTTTGAAAACAGCTTGAGCTGTAAGTAGAGAAATTGGGTACCGCTAAAACAAGTGGGGGAAGTATTTTATGGCACCATAAAGAAAAAGATCAGAAAATGCCCCATGTCCAAAAGGAAGGAAGAAGTCCTGATGGTTCTTCGTCATAGAGCAACTGCACACCCCTGTAGCTGGATTCAAGCACAACCTCCAAGGCACCAAAACGCTGGATGTCAACACAACATACAGTGGGGGCAACAAGTATTTAGTCGGATACTAATTTTACAAGTTCTCCCACTTAGAAAGATGAAAGAGGCCTGTAATTGATAGCATAAGTAGACCTCAACTATGAGAGACAACATAGTTGTGCAGCCCGTGGGCCGCCCGTTAGACAGGCCTGCACTAGGTCATTCACTAGGTTCCCCCGTGTGGTTCTGGGATCCAGAAAATCACATCTGATTTTTAACAAATTTATTTGCAAATTATGGTAAAAAATAAGTATTTGGTCTCCTACAAACAAGCAAGATTTTTGGTCTCACTGACAGGCTCCTCTGTCCTCCACTCATTATCTGTAGTAATGGCACTTATTTGAACTTGTTATCAGTATAAAATACACCTGTCCACAACCTCAAGCAGTCACACTCCAAACTCTACTATGGTGAAGGACAAAGAGCTGTCAAAGGACACCAGAAACAAAATTGCTGCCCTGCACCAGACTGGGAAGACTGAATATGCAATAGGCAAACAGCTTGGTGTGAAGAAATCAACTGTGGCAGCAATAATTAGAAAATGGAAGAGATACAAGACCACTTATAATCTCCCTCAATCTGGGGCTCCATCAAGATCTCACCCCGTGGGGTCAAAATGATCGCAAGAACGGTGAGCAAAAATCCCAGAACCACACGGGGGAACCTAGTGAATGACCTAGTGTGGGCCTGTCTAACAGGCCGCCCACGGGCTGCACACGGCCCGCCCGCCCCTTGGATCCGGCCCTCCTACCCTCCTGCAAGAAATCAGCTGGGTTTTTTTAAAAAAATTAATTTTTTAAAAAAAATCTGAAAAAAACTAATTTTAAAAAATCCAAAAAAAGTGTGCATACATGCGGCAGCGCAAGCGCCATCCACGGCCACCGCCCCCTTTGCTCTGTTCCCCCTGGCTCCACCCTCCCTCCTAAAGCGTCGTGCCGGGCGGCAGAAGCGGGTAAAATCGCTGCTTCTGAGGCTGGCGTGATGCTTTAGGAGGGAGGGAGGAGCCAAGGGGAGCCCCCCATGGCTCCGCCCTCCCTCCTAAAGCATCATGCCAGGCAGCAGAAGCGGGCAAAATCGCCGCTTCTGAGGCTGGCATGACGCTTTAGGAGGGAGGGCGGAGCCATGGGGGGCTCCCCTTGGCTCCTCCCTCCCTTCTAAAGCATCACGCCAGCCTCAGAAGCAGCGATTTCGCCCGCTTCTGCCGCCCGGCATGACCCTTTAGGAGGGAAGGCGGAGCCATGGGGAGGCCCCACCCTTCAGGCCACTGCCACGCATGCGCGGCATCGGCTCCGGGGGTGGGGCTTTCCTTCCTCCTCGCGCTGGCGGCCCCCCAGGTGATCAGTGACCGGAATTTCGGCCCTTGGGCCGGTAGAAGATGGACAGCCCTGACCTAGTGAATGACCTGCAGAGAGCTGGGACCAACGTAACAAAGGCTGCCATCAGTAACACATTATGCTGCCAGGGACTCAGATCCTGCAGTGCCAGACATGTCCCCTTGCTTAAGCCAGTACGTAACCGGGACCGACTGAAGTTTGCTAGATAGCATTTCGATGATCCAGAAGAGTATTGGGAGAATGTCACATGGTCAGATGAAACCAAAGTAGAACTGTTTGGCAGAAACACAACTCGGCGTGTTTGGAGGAGAAAGAATGCTGAGTTGCATCCAAAGAACACCTACCTACTGTGAAGCATGGGGGTGGCAACATCATGCTTTGGGGCTGTTTCTCTGCAAAGGGACCAGGGCGATCAATCCGTATACATGAAAGAATGAATGAGGTCATGTATTGTGAGATTTTGAGTGCAAACCTCCTTCCATCAGAAAGGGCACTGAAGATGAAATGTGGCTGGGTCTTTCAGCATGACAATTCTTCAGCGTTGAGTATTTATGTCACAGCGGATAGGCAACAGAAATATAGAAGTTTAATTCCCCATCGGCCCAAAAACTCCAGTCTCTGTTCGAGTGAATAATGAAACTCTCATTCAATTCACAAGGTAAATATATAACTTTGTATTGAATTGTATTTAACAATAACTGGCAAAACATCGAAAAACAACAGCCATCACAGCTACCTTTCTAAACATCCTTTCCTCACAGATATTAAATCCTAACTGTCAAATCCCAACTGTCACTTTGTAACTGACATTCCTCAAGGTTCCATTTAGCAGTCTTGAGACAGCGCCATCTGGTGTCAAACATGTCACACTGCAGGTCATCTCAAACTGCGAAAATATATCTTGTGCTGACTCATGAATTGCTATTCAAAATGCAATAATCTGACACTCCTCCTTCATGAGCAACACAAGTACACACATTACTTATAATAACAATATCTTCTTACAAAATACATTTAATTTACAATTAGTCAATGCTTTTGTAAACATATCAGCCATATTCTCATCTGACTGGACATACACAGGATTAATAAAACCATCCTGTACTAACTTTCTAACATTTTGGTACCTTACCCCAATATATTTTGTTCTCTGCTTTAATCCTTCAGCATTTGATATTGCTATACAAGATTGAGAATCAGTAAATAAAGATATCTTATCTTCAAAACTTTGGAACTCGTTTACTAGAGCCTTTATCCACTCTAGTTCTGTACAACAGTTAGATAAAGCTTCTGCCGTGGATAAACAAACGTGTGACTGTTTACTTAGATTTCCATGTCACTTGTATCCCATTAAAACTAATTAGATACCCGGAACATGACAAGTTTTGTTCGTTGTCACCAAAACTTGCGTCTGCAAACCCCTTCATACCGCTTTCTTTTGGACAAATTTTTAGCTTTTTGTCACATGTTCCTTTCAAATATCTTAACACTTGTTTTACAGCTTGCCAATCAGTCAACGTTGGTTCATTCACTCTCCGCTTAGTACATTAGTGGCATAGGCGATGTCAGGCCTAGTCCAATTTGCCAAATACAAGAGGCTCCCAACCACTTATCTATACAATGTTTTTTTTTTTTTTTTATTTATATTTTTATACAGCTTTTACATATAATCTATACAATGTTTGATTGTCAAACATTTCACCTCTATCAAGCTTTAAAAAATCTGGTACCATTGGAGTTGTTACTGTTTTACACAGAGTCAATCTTGTTCTCTCAAGTAACTCAAAAATTGTGTCTTTTTGATCTAGACAAATATCTTTTTCAGTTCTAGTTACATTTACGCCTAAGTATTTCCGGACTTCTCCAAGATCTTTTACAGTCATACTTGAGTTTAGTCCCTTAAAAACTTGTTCCACATCCCTTTCGGATGGTGCTAGTACTAAGAGATCATCGACAAACACCAAAACAAATGTTTGCTTTTTAGACTCTTTTCCTTTCTTATATAGACATGTATATACACTGCTTCTTTCGA
>JARBWK010000005.1:77876658-77904384 GCA_030556195.1 Anolis apletophallus
GGACTTACAAAAAACGTTTTGACCTCTGTCATTGCCAACAAAGGATATATAACAAAGTATTGAGATGAACTTTTATTATTGACTAAATGAAGCAGCAAATTAGGGAGTTCTGGAACTCCGAGTGGCAAATTTACCTCTACTAAGGCCACCTGAACGTGCGGGTACAAGGATGAGGAAAACTCACGACAACTGTGAAGTAGATGAAATCAAAAGGGTTTATTGATGGCACCAGCTGGTGGGTTTTTGCCAGCAGAACACGGCTGCAATCAGGGGCAAAAGGCCCCGTCATTCTCAGTACAAAAACATTTATACCCCAATGGAGGCATTTCGGATAAGCCCACCCCTTCTTCATGGATTTTCACAATCATAATTGGCTGGTGCCTCAGGGTATTTCATTAATCCAATAAACATTGCATCTTCATTAGCATCACATCTCAAAGTCCCACCTATGAATGAGAACAATAGTCATTTCTATGTTAGTCTTTCTCACAGTGCAACTATCAGTGCTGGAACTCTTGTGTTCTCAGTTTGAAACATTTGGCTTCCAGGCTCCATGCCAGCAACGGAGGGGGCCAACCTCTCTGCTCATGCACAGTTCTTTCCCATTTAGCATTAAGGTCTTTCAGTAGCACAGCTTGTACTGTTCAATCAATCTAAGCCTATGTTATCTCACATTAGGCACAGAGTGCATCAAGAAGCATCAATCACAGTGTTATTTTCACAGCACAAGTGCCTGCCTGATTCTTGGCACAGGAACCCGCTTTTCAAAGCTCTACACGTGTACAGCATCACTCTCTGACTGTACTCCTGCACGGAAAGTACCAAAAACCGCTTTATAAACACTTATTTTCCACCATGATTTGCAAATAAATTCATTAAAAATCAGACAATGTGATTTTCTGGATGTGTTTTCTTGTGTTGTCTCTCATAGTTGAGGTCTACCTGTGATGTCAATTACACGCCTCTCTCATCTTTTTAAGTGGGAGTACTTGTATAATTGGTATCTGACTAAATACTTTCCCCCCACTGTACCTTTCTGTTCTGTCTGTCTTTGTCCTGTCTATCCAAAACGACATTGAATGTTTGTTGTGTATAGGTACTGTGATCTGCCCTGAGTCCCCTTGGGGAAATAGGGCAGAATATAAATAAAGTGTTGTTGTTGTTATATTTATATTTATCCTCTCCATTGGCGCTCCCTTGTTGTGGGGGAGAGGTTTGCAAAAGAGTCTGGAGTAACAAACACCTGAGGCAAAGCACAAAAATCAGTGTGTAGAGAGCTATTGTACTGTCTATTCTCCTATATGCGTCTGAAACATGGGTCACCTATCGCCAACACCTACGACTCCTTGAACGCTTTAATCAGTGCTGTCTTTGTACAATCCTAAATATACACTGGACTGATTATGTGACAAATGTTGCTGTCCTTGAGCAAGCAGGGATCACCAGCATTGAGGCCATGCTATTGAGAACACAGCTGCGCTGGCAGGGCACGTCTCTAGGATGGAGGACCACCGCCTCCCAAAGATACTACTCTATGGTGAACTCACCACAGGTAAGCGCAAGAGAGGCACCCCCAAAAAGAAATATAAGGACTCCCTGAAACAACATCTCAGGCTCGGTCAGATTGATCACCAACAATGGCCCACCCTGGCCTCACATCGGGAGGCATGGAGACGCACTATCCACAATGCTGCGGCCTCTCAAGAAGTCACGCCGAACAAGTCTCGAAGAGAAATGACAACGCAGAAAGAACTGCAACTTGGAAACAACATCAGCCAAGGTGACTTTCTGCTGTGCTTTCTGCAACTGGACTTGCCTATCTCGGATTGGCCTTTTTAGTCATCAACGTGCTTGTAGAAAGCGTGGGATGAGTCCTTTGTGAAGAAAAGCCAAAGAAAGGATTTATACATGCATAATTTTATGACACAGTAATTCAGTTTAACTGACAAACTGCCAGTTAAACCAACCATTTTAAAGAAATTTAGACACAGACATAAACTGTAATAACAAAATATATGGAGACACACATGTCTCATGAAAACCTTTCATTTATATATTTTGTAAATATATGATTAATTGCTCATTTCACATAGACTCGGGGTTTTCTTGTTATGTTTGTGTGGCACACCTACATACTGCAGGTGACACACAAATAACTCACAGTTTGGAAAGCTCTGCTCTAAACATTATCAAGTTTAAGAGGCCCTGTAACATTACCTGAAGTATGTACTGTATTATTATAATAATTAAGTAAAACCCAGATTGTTCTTTAAAAATGGGGAGGACCCAAATAATCCTGGATGTTAAACTATAGTTTACTGACTAAAACCACACCCCATCTCTGTATGTGTTTAAGTCAGTCCTGGATTTAACAGCTTGTTGCTGTTATGCTTATTTTGACTGAGACTAATATGGCTTTTATGAAAATATATTTGCTTATGTGAACCGTGTACATTGGCCTTTTGGTCCTGTCATCTTTGTGAAGAGAAATACATGTTCATTTACTTATGCATTGCAGATGACTTACTACTGCTGATAGATGGCAGTGGAGCTGTTCGCACTTCTTCTTGTGAGTCACTTTTTAAACTAAGGGCAAAGTGCTTCAAATATGTTGATACTGCACTAAAATAAGCCTTTTCTTTACAGCTGTGTCAATCACTGCGAAGAGAACATTGTGGTAATACAACCTGCCAAGGGATTACTAATTCATTTGAGAGGTGGTGTAATGCAGTCAATTGCCTTTTGGATAGCCAAAATAAATTTTTATTATGTACCAAAAGGCCACCATCTATCAGTTAGTAATACGATGGGGAAAAAGTAGAACATGGCATTCAGAATACCATCAAAATATAAGCCGGTAATATGGTCTACTGCTGCATTCAATGTGTATCTAATATTCTTTACAATGATAATAATAATAACACATTGCAAGTACTGCATAGTTAAAATAGGACCCTGCCCATTGATAAATGACAATCCCGCATATATTCTTAATTCTCTAAGTCATATTGACATTCAGTTATATCACATGCATATTCACTTCAGCCCATTCCTTTCAACAGTTTAGATTGAATATACTCCCATAATCTTCTTTGTCAGACAAAGAGATCCAGAGACACCTTACAGTCTGGCCAAGTCCCATTATACATTGTAGCTCTCATAGGGCCCTTCCACACAGCCATATAACCCAGAATATCAAGGCAGAATATCCCACAATATCTGTTTTGAACTGGGTTATCTGAGTCCACACTGCTATATATCCCAGTTCAAAGCAGATAATGTGGGATTTTATTCAGTTGTGTGGAAGGGCCTTAGTTGATAGATCAAGTAATGGTAACTTTTATCAGTGACTGAGGTGGAAAAGGATTCTGTTGTGCACAGATCACCTCTCCAAAGTGTTTCCACTCCAGAGGATATTCATGAGATAATGGCATTATCTCTTTATTGTATCATGGACACAAGCAAATTCTATGTGTTTATTCCCACCAAAAAACCAAAGAAAATGTATCAGTCCAGTCATATAATTAAGTACAACTTAAAACATATTTGCCATACAATGAAAACAGTGATTTTAAAAAGCAACACATGAATAAAAGCAGATCAGATAGAATGTTATCACTTGGTTACAAAATGCTACCAGAGTGGGTGCCAACTGAGCTTGCCTGAAACAATTCAACAGTTATGAGACCATGCCCAAAATGCCCTTTCTCTAGAGCTGTCCTGCTACATCTTTTTCATTTATTCCTATTGACCTACACAATATGTTCTTAGCAAATAGTTCTCAGTTATACCCTACAGAAGCCTCGTTTGGAATTTATAATTCTATGTATACATGTCTTACTCCTTTTATTTAGCTAGGAGTAGTTATTACCTTGAGGTATTAATGCATTTGCACTGAAACAAAGACAATGAAACTTTTCCATTTCCCATGGGCCAAGCAGTCCACCCCTCAAAGACACACTTAAACATTGGGAAGGAAACAACATTGTTATTCTCAGAAAGTACATTGGTGGAGTTTCAGATACATATAAATAGGCTGCCTGCTACAGTAAATTCATTTTGTGCCAATAGATCCCTGCTTGTCAGATGAGAAAATTAAAATAATATTGATCAGTCAAGTTAAGCAATTATTCTAAAGTCTCAGAAAAGCTATCTATCTGGCTTTTCGTTTGAGCTGTTTTTCCAGTGCTGGAACCATGTTTAAAGGAAGCCTTGAATAAAATATCCTCTGGTCCATTCAAAGCCATTTTTAAGGGCCTTCCCCAATGAGTTTAACAGGTGTGGTGAAGGCTAATGTCTTGAATGTCAAAAGCTAGATTTTTTTGTGGGGTGGGGGCATTTCCCAATTTTAAAGAAATTGTAATAGATACTGAATCCTAGACATGAGGAGCTATCCAAGATATCCAAGATACTGTTCCTTGGCCACATGGAGAGGGTTTCTTGGACCCTGACATGGTAGTCTGGATGGTGATATCACAGCAAGCTACAGCGGAAACATTTAGTAGTAGACAATCCAGACTCTGAAAGTCTCAGAAAAGCTGTCTATATCCAGCTTTTCTTTTGAGATGTCTTCCCAGTGCTGGAACAATGTTTAAAGGAAGCCCTGGACAAAATACCCTTTGGTCCCTCCAAAGCCATTCACAAGGGCCCTTCCTAATGAGTTTAACAGGTGCTCAGGCGGCTGATGTATTGAATGTGAAAGACTGGATTTTCTTTGGAGCTTTATTTCTAATTTTAAAGAAATTGTAATAGGTGGTACTGAATCCTAGACACAAGGAGCTCTCCAGGCTACTGTTCCTTGGCCACACTGAGAGGGTTTGTTGGAGCCTAATATGGAAGTCAACAGCCACTAAGGCAATGCTTTTCAACTTGTGGGCCCCCAGGTGTTTTGGCCTACAACTCCCAGAAATCCTAACAGCTGGTAAACTGGCTGGGATTTCTGGGAGTTGTAGGCCAAAACACCTGGGGGCCCACAGATTGAGATCCATTGTACTAAGGGGTAATCTGGATGGTGACATTACACAAGCAACAGTAGAAACATTTAGTAGTAGACAATGCAGACGGAGTCCTCCTGGAGTCACTTAATATATCAGCTACCCCACTAATCTGGGTCCTAATACTTGGCTAAAAGGTGTCCTCACATAGACAATAGTTTTAAAGCCTAAAAACCTAGTATAGGAGCATGAGGCCTGGGATCTCTTTTAATAAATGCCTTTCTTACTTTCCCCTTCATCAATAAAATGTAACATTCATTTTAAAGTCTTTTTACACAAGCCTGAGTGTATCTGAGATTCAGTGAAAGGCAGGAGTGACAGCAAAGATGTGAATCAGTATGGTGATGTAAAGCTTTACTCAGTCACTGAATCCTCACAAAATATGGCAAGAATTCTACTCAAAACAAACTTTGTCAAAGATCAAAACCCAATTCCCAATCCAAATGAAACAGATCCATTGAAGCCAAGGGATGTATGTACATGTTGCTGTATTATGCACCAATTAATTTAATTTGCTTAGTTGGAATTAACACCTGGCTTTACATTGAACAAAAAGTCCCATTTGAAATCACCAGTTGATTGGGCTATTCCTATGGCATGTTTGGTGTGATTTGTGGCATTTTAGAAATTTCTAATGTTTTTAGAATTGTTCATTAAGTTGCAGAAAGAGTGTGTTCATTGGGGAGTTTGGAACTGGATATGGTGTTTTTGGGAAAGGATAAGGGCAAAATATTGGGAAGGTTGGGTGAGATTGGAGAGGCTATGAGTTTTAAAAGATATTTTAAGTGTATTTGTTGTATTTTAATTCTGATTTTACCACATTTTTGCTATTTATTTCTTTAACTTTTGTATTGCTCTTTTTAAACTTGCTTAGTGTGGGATTGTTAGCCACCTTGAGCCCCCACGGGGAGAAAGGTGGGGTATAAATAAAGATATTATTATTATTATTTTACTGACACAAAAACACAGTATGACACTTCAAACAAGATATTTATGCTGGATTTCGTATCACAAATCATAAGTCGAACACTTATCAAGTGTTTAGGACTGTGTGATATATTTTCGAATGATGCGTGCAGATCCAAGTAAGGTGGCCTTTAGCAGTTGACAGATTGTGATTTTGTCAGTGTTTATTGTTTTCAAATGCTGGCTGAGATCTTTCGGCACAGCACCCAAAGTGCTGATTACCACTGGGACCACCTGTACTGGTTTATGCCATATGCAGTTCGATTTTGAGGTCTTGATAATGGCTAAGTTTTTCCTGTTGTTTTTCGTCAATTTGACTGTCACCTGGTATTGCAACATCAATCATCCAGCATCCTTGGAGCAGATAAGCCCCCAACCACAACAAGGTGGCACCCATCTGGGGGATTATTATTATTTTTGGAACTTGTGCCACAAATACCATCTGCCTGCAACAAAAAACTGGTAAGATGACAAGTCTGAAAGTGTTACACAAAATGAACACGTCAAACTACTCTGGGACTTTCGAATTCAGACTGAGAGAGTTTTGGAGCAAAATACTCCTGACCTCACGATTGAGGGGGGGGGGGAGTATGGATTGTTAATGTTGCCATCCCACATGACAGCAGGGGATAAAACTTAAAGAGGCAATAGTTTCAATAAAGGGGCCCATATAAATTCAATGTCCCTTGTGTGGTCTTGTTATTTCATTGATTGGTCGTCAAATGTTAATTATATATTTTCCTAATTGTTAGAGTAAAACATTCAACATTGGCATTATAGGCCTTCACAATGTCATTGACAGTGACAACTTTATTTACCTACTAGCTTGGTTACCCGGCAATGCCCGGGTTATTTTGAAAAGGCAGTGTTTGTTTTTGGATGTTATGAATGGACCAATTAGAGATATTGGTGCAGATCCATGGTGGATAGGGTTAGCAGCAGTGGGTGAAGGTACTGCAAATCCCATTGTGCATAGTCAAACCTCCCCCTAGCTTCACCAGAACCTAAAGTGGATCATGAGGACTCTGTGTCAAAAGATTGGTCCATATCCATGACTGATGGGTTTGCTTTGCAGCAGTCTCTGAATATGGGTGAATGTACTGCAACATATTAAACATGAGGCAACAATGTAATGTGGCAGCTAAAAATGCCAATAGGATTTTGGCCTGCATAAATAGGAGTATAGTGTCTAGATCCAGTGTCTTGAATGCCTTGGTCAGACCACACCTGGAATACTGTTTCCAGTTATGGGCACCACAATTGAAGGGAGATGTTGACAATGTGTCCAGAGGAGGGCGACTAAAATGATCAAGGGTCTGGTGAACAACCCCTATGACGAGCGGTTTAAAGAGCTGGGCATGTTTAGCCTGCATAGGGTTCCCATATGTCCCTTATTCTAAGGGACCTCCCTTATTTTGGCCCTAAAATTTGTGTCCCTTATTTTCAGGCCCTGTCCCTTATTTTTGACTAGCAGGACAGGACTGGGCGGGGTTGACCAGAGGAAGCTGCGCGCTGTGGTTTCCACAGCAATGCCTGTGTGGGGATTCCCACTCGCAAGGCAGTCTGCGTCCCCGTTGGAAGGAAGAGGCGATACAGGACTTTTTCAAAGTACAGTAGACTAATTAACCATTACCCAAGGGGAATGTTGGATCATGTTGGATAAAGATAGTTTCTGGTTGCTTGAGAGTTACTCTTAAAATAGGCCTAGCTGTGCATCCCAATACTATACAATGCTGTGTATCCCATACTATACTATACCATTAACTATTGATATAATAATCATGAAGATGTACTGTATTATAAAATTTATTTTATTTTAATGTTTAGACAGTGCACTTTTAAAGTCAGCAAAGTCAAGTACTAAATACAGATGGAGAAAATTGGGTAGTTCTAATAATGTTTTATCTGCATGACAAAGCATGCAGAAGCATACCATGTACTGTTAAGAGGGTGTAAGTCAGTTTCTTTTGTGAGTTTCAATCATTATCTTATTCTGTTAATAAAACTATTTCTACCTAATGTTTGAGTTTCAAGTTTTTAATGAAGTGTCCCTTATTTTTGTGAAAAATCCCGTAAATGTCCCTTATTTCTTATATTAAAAATGGCAACCCTAAGCCTGCAGAAGAGAAGAGTGAGAGGAGACATGATGGCCATATATAAATATGTGAGAGGAAGTCAAAGAGAAGAGGGAGTAGGCTTGTTTTCTGCTGCCCTAGAGACTAGGCCATGGAACAATGGCTTCAAACTGCAGGAGAGGAGATTCAACCGGAACATTAGGAAGAACTTCCTGTGAGAGCTATTCAGCAGTGGAACTCTCTGCCCCGGAGTGTGGTGAAGGCTCCTTCTTTGGAGGCTTTTAAACAGCGGCTATGTGGCCATCTCTCGGGGGTTCTTTGAATGCAATTTCCCTGCTTATTGGAAGGGGGTTGGACTGGATGGCCCATGAGGTCTCTTCCAACTCAATGATTCTATGATTCTATACATACCTACAAACATACAAACATTCATTTTTATTATATAAATAGATTTGAATTTAAACAGCAAAAATGTGATAAATAATGGGATGATGACCCTAGCCACAGGACACAGACTCAGCAACAGGTCTGCTGTGCTTCCTGGTATGTGTCTTTTCATTGTCATATTTGATTTCTGATCACTTGCTGGGCAAAGTCCTTATTTACTTTGTCTGTTTGATAGTTCTAGGTAATTAACTCACAGCCATGCATGCTGGGATTGGATTGAAGTGTTAGGACTATCTAAAAAGCTCAGTCTTCTAAATAATTACTAGTTCCCAATGTACCTTTAGAGGACAGGATAATTAAATATGGGCACATAAGGTTCTAAATATGGAACAGGAAGTCTGCTTCCAGCTGTCATACATATTTCTTGCTTTATTTTTATATTACTGTTCAATCAATTCATAGTTGCAGTAAACACAGGAAGGCTGGGATACAAATCAAGTCTAGTATTTTTTTAACATTCTTCTTAAACTAGATACCTCAGTGTTAGGTTATTTTGATACCATGCTTTTTCACAAGATTCCATTAACAGCCATTGAGTCAAATTCTTCCATCCTTTTCTGGCATTTTACTGCCGCCTTTGCCCATCCTTTCTATCGTCTTATTTGAGGTTATGGTACAATTTTGTAGATAAATACTTGGAAGTAGGTTCAGTTGGAATCTTTTAGGTAAATCGGATTACAGCCTGATCTAGTCTCATGACAACTGTGGCTGTGAGAAGAAGAAAAAGATAAGCCATCTCTACACTAAGAATGGCAACAATCAGGGGTATAGCTATGACTGCTTATTGCGGGGCCAGTCTAGAGAAGAAACGCTGTGAATTGGACCTGAAGGTGGCCATACACTCTATTCCCAACCACTGGTGAGGTGGAATCTAGCCAGTCCAGATGGGTCAAGACTGCGTTGGTCTGGTAAGAGCATCATCTTGCTCTTCCTGTCACCACCAACAGTGTCAGATGGTCACAAAGCTCCATGAAAGCATCTGGCCATTGCAGGCAACACATGCCGACATTAACAAAAGCACCCTTGTGGCCAGGGAAAAGGAGAGGGGCAATCTTCAGTCACCGCAAACTAAAATCAAAAGGCAAAGCTAATTTGCACTCAGTTAATTTAGCTACAGGGTAGAGGAGATAAGGAGACTGAATCTTGCCTGTCCTGGTAGGCCCAGGCAAAAGCCAACAGTTGCATCCTCTCCTAGATCATCATCATCATCATCTTTATTTGTACCCCGTCACCATCTCCCCGAAGGGGACTTGGGGTGGCTAACATCAGGCCAAGCCCAAAATTATAGTACAACAAAGTAAATTGTATGTTCTACCATGTTAATAATGTTTGCCATCTTGATTACATTCGAGTGTTGCTTGGCCATAAGTGTCCCGGTTTCATTTGTTAAATTTTGGAAAGTATGGCCGTACAGTGCTTATTATCTACTGATAATTGTGCCTTAAGGAAGCATTCAATTCCATTTCCTATAGACAGTAGCTGAAAAATAGGATAGCATAGTGCTTCTGTGATTTCATAGACCAAATTAAGAACATCAGTAAGGCTGAGCTGATTCCATCACCCTCCACCACAACAACTGCCAAATAATAAGCAATCTATTTTTTTAAAAAAACACCTTTATCTATCATCGTGTTTGGACAAGTCAGATTTTATTAGAGCCTATATTTTAAAAATTTAAAAATACCCAATACATATCAGCATGACAAACATTAGTTTCGACTGAATTATTGCTAAAGAATTATTCTGCGCCCATCAGATTGCTTTTCATACACACAGCTTTGTACTCCAGAGGTTATATATCTGTTTAGTTTGGCTATTAAACCTAGATTTTTCTAATATACGGCATTTTCCTATAGCTTAAGACTACAACATCAGCTAATACAATGCCTCTTGATGTTCAGTGAAATTTGCCATTATTTTCCGTGAACTTCCCATTTTCTGTTTCATGATACAACTTTTAATTGGCATAGCTCTATCTTGTAGAATTCTGAGATCTATACTTTGGAAAAGTTCTTAGATTTTTCTGCAATAGAGATTGGTTCACCAGAGCCTTCTAGTAAAAAAAAAATTAGAGACTTTTTCATATGAGGCTAATTATAGCAAGATAATACTGATTTTGGCTGGTACATTTCAAATGATTTTGTGTCTCCCCTATTACTGCTGTGCATTTCACTTGTGAGTGAAGCATCTCTTTTCATTGATGGGGACAACAACCAATGACTCGAAATATCTCTGCTGTTCCAATATTGCCTCTGGTGTGGTGGGCCTTTCTGCTGCAGTTGCAATATTCTGTCAGTCAGATGTATGAGAAGGCATGACTCCCTTTCTCACCCCTTCCCTATCCCAAACAGGGTGAAGTTGATTTCTTTCTTTCTTTTATATTTCTTTTCTTTTTATAAATGAAGTAAAGATGCAATTAAAACATTGAAAGGCACACATGTGTTGGGTAGGACATACATGGATGGTAGGATGGGGCTAGTGAGCTAATGCAGAAGAGTGATCATGGACTATGCACCACCATAGAGCAAACTTACATCTGGACACCCACCCTAGAAAGCATGCACTTTCTGGGATGTGTGTAGACTAGGATCCACGAACATTCACATTTTTAAAATGTGAATGTTATCGGATTAAAGGGCTGTCTGGAAGTGCCCTAGGTTTTAGATGTTTGTTCCTGATTGGTTGGTTCCTTAAAAAAAGGTGACATTTGAGTAGAAGGCAAAAACTTTGTGTGCCAGAAACTTCATGAAATGTGTAAAGGGCACATTTTCTCTGGCCAGGACAAAGTTGTACCCCCCCTAGTCAATGTTGTACATTTTTTCACAAGAAGAACAATCAGGAACAGCCACGTATAACCCAAGAAAAGCACCCTATTGTTTGATGCCACAAGTAGACAACCAAATCTGTCTGGACAGATGTCCAGGCAGCCAGGCTCTAAAAACTGTCAATAATGACAAAGTTGTGTTCCTGGCTTGAAAGTGTGGGTTCCTGTTTGATTGTGCAGTGCTAACTTTGGCAGAAGTGATCCTACCCCATAAACTTTGTTTGTGTGGCAGATACTTTATGAAACGTCTGGAGAACACCGTTCCTCTGACCAGAACGGAACTTTTGCAGTGATTCACTGCAGTGATTCTCCACATATCTGCATCTTAAAGGGGGCAAAAAAAAAAAGCTGACGTTTCTAGCAGAAGCCCAGTGGCAGTCATCTTTGAAGCCTCTAAATCTTGCAACAAAGCATCAAGTCTGGACAACAGAGGCTGAAATCCCGGGACCAAGAGGTCTGTATGTGGACCTCTTCTGAAGTCCCAATTTTTTCTTGTCCCTGTTTAAAACCCCTGATTAATGCTGTCTGGAAGTGCCCTAAGATTCATCAAGACTAAATGTCATCCCAAGACAAATACTAAGAAGATAAATTGAACTTATCTAGTAGCTGATTCATTGCAATTCTCAATACCTTGGGTCACTATCATGCAAGCTCATCAGTAGTTTATTTATTGCATATTCTGACTAAAGCAATAGGTGGATTCTTGCAAATTACTTATAATGAAATGGACACATTTCTCTCAGCATTTAACTAATTCAGGCTTGGGATGCTCCTGCACACAGACAGGCCATGCTGGGCAGTAGGTTATTGCTGGACCACTTGCAGGAGGTGTGGAAGATAACTTGTAACAAAATATGTTGCTCCAAAGAACAGCCAGCATGTTCTTTGGAAACTGTAATAAAAAAGGGTAAAACGTTCTATCTGTAGCTTCTGGAACCTAGTGTCTTATATGTATTTTATTTTAAGTCTTATTAACCACAAAGAAATGCCATCCATTTCCATAGTTGTCATGTTGTTTCACGATTTTCTCTTTTGTACCTTTTACAGCATATAGAGTGCTGCTCTGCTTTTTGGGCAAAATTACATATGGCATTAAATGTCTTTGTACATTTCAGATAAGCAGAGCCCAGTTACATGTCTCAGGAGCAAAGATAAACAGAATGGTGGTACTGCTGCTGAAGAATAAAGTAGTTGAGACAGAAGTGGGTTAAATGAATCTATCACATGTTCTAAATCCTAGTAAAAAAAATCCTGGTTTTATATATTTTAAAGTGTTTTATCATATGTTTTAAAATTTTATACTGTATGTGGTTACGGCATCAAATGGCTGCCAGGTTGTAAGCCACCTTGAGTCACTTTCGGGTTTGAGAAAGGCGGGATAGAAATATCGTAAATAAATAAACCCCAGACAGAATTTTAGAGTCTTACTTCATCAAACCAAGCACTTTGTTACTTACAAGGATCACCCACATGCAGGTAAGAAACTGTAGGTAACACCAGAGCTTGAAAAATAATCATGTTTATGAATTTCATTCCACAGAATCTTCCAAACAGGAGGGGAGATGGAGTAATCAAAAGTAACTTCTAGGCTTGTGTCATGAAGGTAATGGTCCTTGTATATAACAACAAGTATGCATTGCATAAGGACACCTACTCCCTACAAGCAAATGGGGACAGTACCCTCAGATCCTCTTGCATAAAATCATAAGGATCCTTTCGGTTCCTGGGAGGTCAAGAGTATTGCAGTGCTAAAACGAGTGTTTTGCAGGTATGTGCTTTACCAGTGTAAGGTTATCAAGGGAAACTCCAGCAAGTTCCATCCTTTGCATTTCTAGGAGGAAGAGTCAGTAGCTGGTGCACTGATCAGAGACTCTGAACAGTTATTGAACACGTGATTGTTGCATTGACCTCAAATTGGAAACCAATGTTCTGAAAGATACAGATGAAAGAAGGAAGGAGATGGCTTGGTTCCTTGCCTGTTTGCCCTCTTGGCAATGGAATTGAAATTAGGGCATGTTCTAAATTGGCTACTGTTCTTAGATCAGGATCATGCCCTTTTTCCCACAATGACATTTCCCCTTTCCCAGGGACAGATTCTTCATTCTATCATTTTGGATAATATTTACTGTTGGTTTAAAAAAAGGACACTGGTGCAGAGTCATCAGCCTGTGTGGTCGGGGTTTGTCGCACCCCAAGGGCTTCAGTCGGCATATTTCCTAGGGGCTGCATTTTGCCCGCTTGACTCCAAGGAACTTTCCAGCACAGCTGGATTAACTCCCAGCTCCTGTAGTGGGCCTCTTCGCTGCTCTATTGTGCCTCCCATGAAAGATGCTATGGAAAAGGTATGTCAAGGCCAAACTGGGCCCACCAGACTGATAGCAGGAGCGGGTACTCGGAGAGCTAAGCGCTACTCCCCAGCCCAGATGGTCAGCGCTAACGAGGTGCAGCATTCTTCAAGACTGAGGTTCTCAAAACAACCCGAGGCCCATCCATCATTGGATTTGATGTTCGACGCACTGGGCCCTACGGTCAGGAATCCTATAAAGGCTGTGAGATCCTGCAAGCCAGCATCTCGTACCAATGACCGCTATTGCCATGATGCTATTGTGAACCGGGCCTTTCAGCCAGCTTCTAAGATCCAGCCAGCCAGCCAGCCAGCCTTCCTCGGCTGCCTCGTTCCAGCATCAAGCCTTGTTCCTGTTCATCGCCGAGCCCTGCGGGGAAGCCGTGTTGCTGTTGCATCGACTTTGCCTGCAGTACCTAAAACCGCCAACCTTCTTGCGCCGGTTGGGGGCTCAGAGACTATCTATCGCATCCCGCATTTGTTCCTGAACTGACTCCGCTTGAGATCCTGCCGTGGCGGATGCTCAAGCTTTGCTGAATCCAGTATTTGCTGCTAACCAGAGGCTGCATATTGAAGGCTTCCTGGACTATATACTTACCTTGCTACCTTATAATCAATAAAGCTTGTTGTACCTCAGCTGCCTTGTCTGTTGTCCGGGGAGGTCAAGTGCCAAGGGGCCCAAGGGGGCGACAGGGTTGATGATATCAGTCTTCAAGACAATAAAACTCATGGGAGTTAATAGTCCCCATTGTTCATTCCTAAGTTGGGACAAGGTAATCTATTCAAAACCCATTTCAGCACCTTTGTCTCCTGGACTTTCCCACCCCACTTCAGTCATTGGACAGAGGGAAGTCTGCATTGGAGACAAGGAGCACCCTCTCATTGGTCAGCAGGCACTGCAGTCCCTCCTCTGCAGAGAGTCCTCTCGGACGTCATTGGGGCTTAGCCAATCACGGTGAAGCTGGGTGAAGCTGGGCAGGAGCGGGAATTTCAATGGAGTAAAGTATATTAAAATGTCTGGTTTTGACTGCAAGGTATCTCAGCTCACTTTGCCGGATTACTGCAAGCTGGAATCACTTTCAGCAAACTGAATAAAATACCTCAGTGGCTTCTTCTTCAACTTGGTGAGCTTTATTCAGGAATATTGTACTTTTCCACTCGGCAGGCACAAGGCAATACATAGCAGGTACCAGTATCCACTTATCAGGACTCGGTAACCGCACCTCAGGTTTCGCTATCTGCAGCTCAAATCTCACTATCCACAGCCACTCTAAATTGCTCTATTGCACCACTATGGATTTCGTCATTGTTTCACTTGAAGGAAAAAATATTTAGTGATCATTTTTAAGAAATCACCCCCTCCATAAACTGAAAGGAACATGCACACAATGGGTCAATTCATACATTAAAATGTTTAAATTTACAAGACCCCATTATATGGCTAAGTCCACCAGTATTAGATGTCAAAGATAACATTTTAAAATATCTGCTTTTAAATTCCATATGAATGACATACTTCAAACCCCCTGAAGTTCAGTCCTCCTCCTCTTCCTGTTCAACTGTGTTATACATTAAAGGCTCATTGGAGGTGGTACCTGGGCTCATCATCCGTAAATACAGCCTCAGCAAAACAGGTGGGAAGGGGCTGAGAAGATTTTAAATAGAGAGCCCAGAGAGCAGGAGGCGATCAGATCTCTTTTCAAACCGAGCAAAGAGGAGGGAGAAGACAAGAGGGACTCGCATTGCAGAGCAACTGCTGTGACAGGAAAGAGAGAGTGTGAAGAGAAGAGGGAAAGACAAGGACTGAACCATTTTTTCCCCAGCATCATGAAAATAATTGTACAAATTTTGTGTTTTTTTCTGTTAATAACATTGTATAAGTGTGCTGTTATCACCGGGGTAAGTTTTTAAAATAATGTTACTTATCTGATTTTAACTATTGAAATAGTCTTGCCTGAACAATATGCACAGCATGTATTTGTAGTCCAGTTATTATGAAAAGGGGCAACTCCGAGCCTAAATCCCAGGAACAAAGATCTTATTGGAAGAAGCCTAAAAGTTGGTTAGGTATATTTTAGTAGCTAGAAATGTCAAAATTTATCATTCACACTTCAGTACTTCTACCAGCAGCTGAATAACTCTTTCTTTTATCTTGTGAGTTGATATAAATGGCTATAGATACCTCACCTTTGGGCTCAAACACAATATTGTTAAAGTTAATGCATATTTGATCCAACTACAGCTAGTGGTATGTGATTTGTATTCCAATGTGTTTGTAGAATTAAGATGTAAGAAACCATAATAAACAAAAGGTTTTATTTCAGCATTAAAAGCCACTGCAGAAGAAAAGTAAGTTTGTTATAGCCCAGATTTTCATTCAAGTGTTTACCTTACAAAGCCACACACACACAAAAGAAGAGGAATGATATTGTTGATTTACCTACTGTAGCTTGAACTTGTTGCAAAGGTCACGGGACTAGATGCAAAATTTTCATATAATCTATTTCAAAAAAATTATGAATGGTGCATGACAACAGAAGAGTAAAAATGATCTTAAAGCTACAATTGTATACAAGTGCCTAGAAATAAGGCCCATAAGGTCAGTAAAATCTGTGTCTGAATAAGATATGCATAGGATTGCACAGCAAATGTAGTGTCACTACAAGTAAGAATTAGAACTGGTTGTGTGTGGTTGTGAGCATGGAACCAAGATTTTGGCAGACTAGTTTGATCCCTTCTCAGGCATAGGAACCCACTTTTGTAGGTTTTTTGGGCTGCATGGCCATGTTCTAGAAGCATTCTCTCCTGACATTTCACCTGCATCTATGGCAGGCATTCTCAGAGGTTGAGAGGATATCTGCCATAGATGCAGGCGAAACATCAGGAGAGAATGCTTCTAAAACATGGCCATACAGCCCAAAAAACCCTAAAACAACCAAGTGAATTAATTCCGCTGTGTATTGTAGATGCATCGTCATTCTTAGTGAAATTCTGTGGCAATTCTCCACCAAACAAACTTTGCCAAGAAAACACTAGGACAGGTTCACTGTCAGACAAATATTATTTGAAAGGAGATCACAACAGCAAATAAATAGGAGTATAGTGTTTAGATCCAGAGAAGTCATGCCACCCCTCTATTCTGCCTTGGTCAGACAACACCTGGAACACTGTTTCAAATTCTGGGCACTGCAATTTCAGGGAGATTTAAGGGAGATGTTGACAAGCTGGAATATGTCCAGAGAAGGGCGGCATTCTCTGATCAGGGGTCTGGAGGACAAGCCCTATGAGGACTGGCTTAAAGAGCTGGGCATGTTTAGCCTGCAGAAGAGAAGGCTGAGATGAGACATGATGGCCATGTATAAATATGTGAGGGGAAGTCATAAGGAGAAGGGAGCGTGCTTATATTCTGCTGCCCTGAAGACTAGGACGCGGAACATTGGCTTCAAACTACAGGAAAGGAGATTTCCCCTGAACATGAGGAAGAACTTCCTAATGGTGAGGTTGTTTAGCAGTGAAACTCTCTGACTGGGGTGTGGTGCAGGCCCCTTCTTTGGAGGCTTTTAAACAGAGGCTAGATGGTCATCTGTCGGGGTGCTTTGAATGCAATGTTCCTGCTTCTTGGCAGGGGGTTGGACTGGATGGCCCATGAGGTCTCTTCCAACTCTATGATTCTATGTATCAATGTTTTCTACTATTCATGGGTTTCCATTAAACAATAATCCAAACACCGATTTTACCATTTTGTATGAGGGACACCATTGTATATAACGGGTCATGAGAATACTCTGAAATTTGTATCTATGGAGGATCTTGGACCCAAACCTCAGAATATACTCACTGTCTTCATAAGCACCCTCTTACTAATAAGGAGTGCTTTATTTAGTGATCAAAATGCATAAAGACTCACCAGAGCTCTTAGGAATAAAGTGGTGACAGAGCAATTTGGTAGCTTCCTACCTGTTAGGGAGTCATTCCAGAGCCAGTCCAGTCATAGCAGGAACTGTCTACCTATCTGTTTACTAGGCATGCTAAAATTGAAACGGAAATCTAATTGATTCGTTAGAAATCCGTAATTAATGGGACTTTTGTTGTTTTACGGATCGCTGCCCGAACCAGGAAGTAGACTTCCTTTACGGTCCGTGAGGCCACCAATTTGCGTTAGGATTGTTAGAACTTCTTAATTATTCATTCATTAATTATTGTACTACTCACTTCTCCCTATCTTCTCCCCCTCATTTCCTTCCCGCCTTCATTCAGCTTCTTCTTTTTCCCGCATTTCTATGGGGAACTGGAAGTGACGCTGCTGCTAGGTAGAGGCAATGCATTCTGGAAAGTGATTCACACACACGCGCACGCTTCTCCTCCTCTCTCTCCAGGCTTCCCCCCTCCTTCTCTTCCCCGTTGCTCTGCTGCCATGCATGCCCCATCGCAGGGGGGCCTGCTTCACACACACACACGTGCGCGCACGCTTCTCCTCTCTCCAGGCTTCCCCCCTCCTTCTCTTCCCGTTGCTCTGCTGCCATGCATGCCCCATCGCAGGGGCCTGATTCACACACGCGCGCGCGCACTCCTTCTCCTCTCTCTCCAGGCTTCCCCCTCCTTCTCTTCCCCGTTGCTCTGCTGCCATGCATGCCCCATCGCAGGGGCCTGATTCACACACACACACACGCGCGCTTCTCCTCTCTCTCCCGGCGATCTCTCAGATGCTTCTCTTCCCCGTTGCTCTGCCTTGCCCCATCGCAGGGACCAGCTTCAGCCCTCCAGGTACGTGTTTTGGACTTCAACTCCCACCATTCCTCACAGCCTCAGGCCTCTTCCTTTTCCTCTCAGCCTGGGCAAACTTGGGCCCTCGCTCCTCAGGATCGGGGTGAGAGAGAGGCAGCGAGGAGCGAGGGGGGCTCCTCCTCCTTTTCTTTTGCTGCTTCCAAGAATAGAAAACCCCTCCCTCCCTCCCTCCTTCCTCCTTCCCTCCCTCCTTCCTATTTGGAGAGTCCCATCTAGAATTCAGTGTGGTTTATTCAAGTTTTGGCCTACAACTCCCAGAAATCCCAGCCAATTTACCAGCTGTTAGGATTTCTGGGAGTTGTAAAACAAACCATCTGAAAGCGCATGCTCTGGCATACAATTTCTAACGAATTTCGTTAGTACTTAAGTTACATTTCCGAAAATTTTGGGATTTTTTTGTAAGTCTTTGATATACTAATCAAAAAAATCCCCCATTTGATTTTAGAATCGCCATTTTTCGATTTGTTATCATGCCTACTGTTTACCTATTTTGGCAAACAACTTGTGTAAGTCTCATGCTGGATACAGCTTTTCTCAACTATCTGAATAAGATAACCAGTATAAATAGAAGTCATACTAGGAGTATAATTCCAGCCTGCATCTACACTGCCATGTAATCCAGTTTCTGAATCCAGATTAGTAGACAATCTGGATTCAGGAACTAGATTATATGGCAGTGTAGATGGGGCCTTGGTGTGGGGAAATGAGGCTATTGCCTCTTCCAGAAGAATTCTCCATGTGTTAGGCCAGGGTTAGGAAACATGTAGACCTCCAACTTGTTGAAAACTATTTATTATTATTATTATTATTATTAGCTGAACTGTACACATCTAAAATCCAGTTACTAGTCCTGATTAAAGTAGACACATTGAATCAATGGGAGTCAGGTAAATGTTAATATACCATTCAGATGGTGATTCTGTTTTAAGGAAATATTCACCAAAATCCCATTTATTGAATCTAACTAAAGTGGACTCAATTGGATTTCCTTTTCTATGGATGCAATTATTCCATGGCTTTCATTTGGTTCCTTTGAGTACACCATATTTAAAATAAAGCTGACGTTGACATGATGGGATTTAGATATTTTATATAAGTTGAAAACAGAGAGGAGTACAGATTGATCCAAAATCAAGACGTCAGCTGTAACTATTTCAGCAACAATGCACTTGTCGAAGCTTCCCACACAAGCAAATACAATGAAACAAAGATAGAACATCAGATTTTGGATTCATGCAACTAGGTTCTGATATCTTCTTTCTTGATGGGTTATATTTCCTGTTCCCAAAATAATTCTGATAGCATCAGCATGAAAAGTCATGAATAGACTTCGAAGATCTGATTTGTATTTGTTTTGCATTTTCGTAAATAGGACTGATGCTTATTTTGCCCATCTTTACTTAATTTGAATTATTTGAATTTTAACAGATGCAGGAAATTGCATTATTATGTATTTGTCCTGACTTTTATTTTTTTAAATTGTCACAGCTGTGGTCCATAAGTGAGTCAGACAATATTTGAATGGACTGGAAGTAGATATTTTTGAAAGATCGGTCTTCTCTGCAGTGCTACTACCAAATTCTATTGACAATTGTGTAAAAACCCTTAGCCATTTATGTTTAGAAATGGCCTTATGGCCTCCCGCTCAACCCATTGTTCTAAGGCAAGATCTATTATACTCATTCCCTGCCTAGATTATTGCATTCCATGAGAAGAGAATAGTAGTGGCCAGGTTGATTTGCATTAGAGATGACTCCGGAGTAGAGAATAAAGTTCAATAAGAGACTAACACTTAAATGTAAGCATGGGGTGAAATGGAGCCTGGTTCTTTAAAACTTAATCTTGAAACCTGATTTCAACTTCAAGGTTGACTCTGGGCCCTTCCACACAGCCCTATATCAGAATATCAAGGCAGAAAATCCCACATCATTTGAGTGTGGCCTCAGATAACCCAGTTCAAAGCAGATGTGGGATTTTCTGCCTTGACATTCTGGGATATAGGGTCATGTGGAAGAGCCCTCTGAGGGACCTTCCAGACAGTTCCTTTATCCCAAAAGCTTCTGCAGCAAATAGGAGGGTGGCCAGATGCTGTTCCCTGCAAACACAGAAGCAATTGCTACAAAAGCCAAAAAACACAAGATTTCCAGGTTTTGAGTCAAAGATAGCAGTTTCTAGCTAAATATCCACATCTTTGAATGTCTGTATGTTCCTGCAATCAGAAATCACGGGGTTTTTAAATTTAAGTTTCTTCCCGGGTTTTAGATGTTTGTCCCTGATTGGTCGGTTCCTATAAAGAAGGTGACACTTGAATAGAAGGCAAAAGTTTGTTTTTGTGCAAGAAACTTCATGGAACATGTGGAGGGCACAGTTTCTCTGGCCAATACAAAGAATAGAACTTTTGCAATAATCTGCATATCCAGATGTCTGCTTACTGCATATCTGCATCTCAGGTTTTTGTTGTTTTTTTTTAAAAGGCAGAAGTCACACGGTGCCCATCTTGGGAGTCTCTAAATTTCACAGCAAAGCATCAAGTCTGGACAAAATCCCAGAACCAATAGGTCTGTATGTGGACTTCTTCTAAGTCCCGGGATTTTTTGCTCCTGTTTAAAACCCGTGATTTAGTGCTGTCTGGACGTGTCCTGAGGGCCTTTCCATACAGCCATATAACCCAGAATATTAAGGCGGAAAATGCCACAATACCTGCTTTGAACTGGGTTATCTGAGTCCACACTGCCATATAATCCACTTGAAAGCAGATAATGTGGGATTTTATTCAGCTGTGTGGAAGGGGTCTCAGGCACCATCTACCCTGCTATATAATGCAGTTTGGACTTGCACTATATGATCAGTGTAGACACATATAATGACATTGAGCTGCATTTAACTGCATTATAAGAGTCTACACTGAGCATATAATGCAGGTTCAAACTGCATTATATGCCAGCATAGATGGGTGTGATGAGGTGGTTATTTGTGTTATATTAAGTGGTCACGTTATGGACAGACCACAAAGGGTTGGCTGTGATAATGGAGGCAGTTCCCTCCTGGGGGAATGTGTTGCCATGGTAATGGTGGGCGGAGCCAGCCAGAAGGCTAGCTCGGAATTCTTAGAGAGAGTCAGTGGGTGCCTGGCTGTTAAGCCAGAAGGTTCGGTTAGATTCTGCTCTGAGGAGAGGAGTAGGAATCACGTTATTGAAACTGTAGAGAGAGCAGTTAGAGTTTTTCCTGTCAGCGGCGGAGTGTAGCTTCGGCTGGGGAATCTGTTTTGTGTAAAGCCTGAGGGCTAGATAGAGGCAAGGTGCCTTTAGAAGACAAAAGTGCCTGTATGTTTTAGATTGCTAGACGCTGATCTAAGTAACAGCAATAGTTAAACATTGCAACTGTGTACTAGTTAAACTTTGTAACCTTTTAAGTCGTGCCTCTTCGGAAGAGTTATATTAAGTATCAAACCAAGTTTTGTGCCCAGTTGTGTGAAATAAACTATTTAAGTTTTGATTCAAAACTCTCTCCCCGTGACTTCATTTGGATTACCAGTCTCCTCACCACTCTTTACAAGTCAATGGTCAAGCCTAAATAAATTAATGGTGGCAGCGAAATACAAGTAACGTCGAAATCTCCACAATGGGCCACAGAGTATGTGTAATACAAAGCAAGCCAGCTTCCTTTCCCCCCATAATCATAAACAGCTCTTCTAATTATGGGTGTACATCTTGTTTGTCTTTTCACACAAGGACAGTGACCGTCTATAGTTTCCCCTCTATTTGAAGAGAAAATAAAGGTTTTTGCAAGTGCCATTCACACTTTCTGAAAATTTCTGGTGACTTGTTGAATGGTCCGTTAACACCTAGGTAAATCCCACTGAATTAATAGGTCTATGTATTCTGGTCAGGATTAACAGCTGAATTTAAGTTTATGTATTTCTATGCAGAATCATCCCCCAAAGGCTTAACAAAATATTAATAATCTTGCAACTGCTATTTTTTTCTTGGAGGCAGTTTCACAACTGCTGGGAAACTCTCTTCTGCTTAGATATTAATTGTGGAGAATATTGTTTCTGTCCCTATACCTAGTGTGTTATGGTGGTTTAAATGTTGGACTTCAGACCAGGGTCCAAAACTCTGCTTGGCAATGAAAGCTCACTAAAGACCTCATCAAATGGAGGTCCATACTCACACATGGCCTTTATTGGCATACAACAGCAAAATCACAGCACAGGCATATACTGTACAACAAGAAAAAGTCACTGATTAAAAGGAAAACATAATTACAAGTTACTAATCACAAGAATAAAATTTGTAAGTCTCACAAAATAATGCATCATTTGCTGTTTAGAAGATACTAGCTGTACCTGTGCACGCGTTGCTGTGCCATGTCTCTCTCTCTCTCTGTGTGTGTCTCTCTCTCATCTCTCTCTCTCTCTGTCTCTCTCTCTATTTCTCTATCTCTCTCACTCTGTCTCTCTCACTCTATCTCTCTCTATTTCTCTCTCTCACTCTCTATTTCTCTCTCTCACTCTCTCTGTCTCTCTCACTCTCTCTATTTCTCTATCTCTCTCACTCTATCTCTCTCTGTCTCTCTCTCTATTTCTCTCTCTCCCTCTATCTCTCTCTCTCTCTCTCTATTTCTCTCTATCTCTCTCACTCTGTCTCTCTCTATTTCTCTCTCTCACTCTCTCTCTAACTCTGTCTCTCTCTATTTCTCTCTCTCTATTTCTCTCTCTCTCTGTCTCTCTCTTTCTCTCTCTCTCTCTCTCTCTCTCACTCTGTCTCTCTCTATTTCTCTCTCTCTGTCTCTCTCTATTTCTCTCTCTCTGTCTCTCTCTATTTCTCTTTCTCTCTAACTCTGTCTCTCTCTGTATTTCTCTTTCTCTCTCTCTCACTCTGTCTCTCTCTATTTCTCTCTCACACACTCTGTCTCTCTCTGTCTCTCTATCTCTCTCACTCTCTCTATCTTTCTCTCTGCCTCACTCTCTCTCTGTCTCTTTCTATTTCTCTCTCACTCACTCTGTCTCTCTCTGTCTCTCTCTCTATCTCTCTCACTCTCTCTATCTTTCTCTCTCTCTCTCGCTCTGTCTCTCTCTATCTCTCTCACTCTGTCTCTCTCTCTCTATTTCAATCTCTCTCTATCTCTCTCACTCTGTCTCTCTCTTTCTTTCTCTCTCTCTTCCTCCCTCTCTTCCCGGGAGCCCCATCGCTGCCATCGGGGAGGCGGCGATGGGGCGCCTGGAGAGGAGGAAGGCGGGCAGCTCTGCCCAGGCCTTTCCTTCCCTCTCTCCCTTCCCGGGCGCCCCATCGCTGCGATCGGGGAGGCGGCAATGAGGCGCCTGGAGAGGAGGAAGGCGGGCACCTCTGCCCAGGCCTTTCCTTCCCTCCCTCCCTTCCCGGGGGCCCCATCACCGCCATCGGGGAGGCGGCGATGGGGCGCCTGGAGAGGAGGAAGGCGGGCAGCTCTGCCCAGGCCTTTCCTTCCCTCTCTCCCTTCCTGGGTGCCCCATCGCCGCCATCGGGGAGGCGACGATGGGGCGCCTGGAGAGGAGGAATGCGGGCAGCTCTGCCCAGGCCTTTCCTTCCCTCCCTCTCTCCCCTGCGCCCGAGCGAACATTCTAAACGTTTGTGCTGGCAGCGGAGCGGCCTGGGAGGGAGTTTCGTTGCCAGTTTAAGGGGGTCGGTGTTTTGGGGTGTTGCGAGGTACGTGGGGCCGGGTTTTTTTGCGCTGTCTGTACCTCATTGTATGGTTAGCAAGGCTGCCGAGTTTGGTGGTTTTGGGATGTTTAGTTTCGTTGTATATATACGACATTCCATGGACCTAAGAAATATATATATATATAATAGGCATGGTTTAGAACCCAAAAATAGGAAATCGGAAATCTAATGGGGGATTTTTTTTGAGTAAAAGAAAGACTTACAAAAAATTTTCCAAAAATTTCTAAAATGTAACATAATTACTAACGAAATTCGTTAGTACTTCGTATGCCAGAGCATGCGCATTCCAGATGGTTTTGGCCTACAACTCCCAGAAATCCTGACAGCTGGTAAATTGGCCAAAAGTTGTAGGCCAAAACTTGAATAAATCACACTGAATTCTAGATGGGAATCTCCAAATAGGAAGGAGGGAGGGAAGGAGGGAGGGAGGGGGTATTCTATTCTTGGAAGCAGCAAAAAAAGGAGGAGCCCCCTCGCTCCTCGCTGCCTCTCTCTCACCCCGATCCTGAGGGAGCGAGGGCCCAAGTTTGCCCAGGCTGAGAGGAAAAGGAAGAGGCCTGAGGCTGTGAGGAATGGTGGGAGTTGAAGTCCAAAACACCTACCTGGAGGGCTGAAGTTGGCCCCGCGCTGGGGCAAGACAGAGCAACGGGGACGAGAAGGGAGGGGGAGAAGCATCTGAGAGAGCGCAGGGAGAGAGAGGAGAAGTGTGTGTGTGTGTGTGTGAGAAGTTGGCCCCTGCGATGGGGCAAGACAGAGCAACGGGGAAGAGAAGGGGGGAGAAGCATCTGAGAGAGCGCAGGGAGAGAGAGGAGGAGAAGTGTGTGTGTGAGAGAGAGAAGTTGGCCCCTGCGATGGGGCAAGACAGAGCAACAGGGGAGAAAGGAGGGGGAGAAGCATCTGAGAGAGTGCAGGGGAGAGAGAGGAGGAGTGTGTGTGTGTGTGTGAGAGAGAGAAGTTGGCCCCTGCGATGGGGCAAGACAGAGCAACGGGGAAGAGAAGGGGGGAGAAGCATCTGAGAGAGCGCAGGGAGAGAGAGGAGGAGTGTGTGTGTGTGTGTGAGAGAGAGAAGTTGGCCCCTGCGATGGGGCAAGACAGAGCAATGGGGAAGAGAAGGGAGGGGGAGGGGTAGAGAGGGCAGGGAGAGAGAGGAGGAGAAGTGTGTGTGTGTGTGTGTGTGAGAGAGAAGTTGGCCCCTGCGATGGGGCAAGACAGAGCAACGGGAAGACAAGGGGGGGAGAAGCATCAGAGAGAGCGCAGGGAGAGAGAGGAGGAGAAGTGTGTGTGTGTGTGAGAGAGAAGTTGGCCCCTGCGATGGGGCAAGACAGAGCAACGGGGAAGAGAAGGGGGGAGAAGCATCTGAGAGAGGGCAGGGAGAGAGAGGAGAAGTGTGTGTGTGTGTGTGAGAGAAGTTGGCCCCTGCGATGGGGCAAGACAGAGCAACGGGGAAGAGAAGGGGGAGAAGCATCTGAGAGAGCGCAGGGAGAGAGAGGAGGAGTGTGTGTGTGTGTGAGAGAGAAGTTGGCCCCTGCGATGGGGCAAGACAGAGCAACGGGGAAGAGAAGGGGGGAGAAGCATCGGAGAGAGCGCAGGGAGAGAGAGGAGGAGAAGTGTGTGTGTGTGTGTGTGAGAGAGAAGTTGGCCCCTGCGATGGGGCAAGACAGAGCAACGGGGAAGAGAAGGGGGGAGAAGCATCGGAGAGAGCGCAGGGAGAGAGAGGAAGAGAAGTGTGTGTGTGTGTGTGTGAGAGAGAAGTTGGCCCCTGTGATGGGGCAAGACAGAGCAACGGGGAAGAGAAGGATGGAGAAGCATCTGAGAGAGCGCAGGGAGAGAGAGGAGGAGAAGTGTGTGTGTGTGTGAGAGAGAAGTTGGCCCCTGCGATGGGGCAAGACAGAGCAACGGGGAAGAGAAGGGGGGAGAAGCATCGGAGAGAGCGCAGGGAGAGAGAGGAGGATAAGTGTGTGTGAGAAGTTGGCCCCTGCGATGGGGCAAGACAGAGCAACGGGGAAGAGAAGGGCGGAGAAGCATCTGAGAGCGCAGGGAGAGAGAGGAGGAGAAGAAGTGTGTGTGTGTGTGAGAAGTTGGCTCCTGCGATGCGGCAAGACAGAGCAACGGGGAAGAGAAGGGGGAGAAGCATCTGAGAGAGCGCAGGGAGAGAGAGGAGGAGAAGTGTGTGTGTGTGTGTGAGAGAAGTTGGCCCCTGCGATGGGGCAAGACAGAGCCACGGGGAAGAGAAGGGGGAGAAGCATCTGAGAGAGCGCAGGGAGAGAGAGGAGGAGAAGTGTGTGTGTGTGTGAGAGAGAAGTTGGCCCCTGCGATGGGGCAAGACAGAGCAACGGGGAAGAGAAGGGGGGGGGAGAAGCATCGGAGAGAGCGCAGGGAGAGAGAGGAGGAGAATGTGTGTGTGTGAGAGGGAAGTTGGCCCCTGCGATGGGGCAAGACAGAGCAACGGGGAAGAGAGGGGGGAGAAGCATCTGAGAGAGCGCAGGGAGAGAGAGGAGGAGAAGTGTGTGTGTGTGAGAGAGAAGTTGGCCCCTGCGATGGGGCAAGACAGAGCAACGGGGAAGAGAGGGGGGGAGAAGCATCTGAGAGAGCGCAGGGAGAGAGAGGAGGAGAAGTGTGTGTGTGTGAGAAGTTGGCTCCTGCGATGCGGCAAGACAGAGCAACGGGGAAGAGAAGGGGGGAGAAGCATCTGAGAGAGCGCAGGGAGAGAGAGGAGAAGTGTGTGTGTGTGTGTGTGTGAGAAGTTGGCCCCTGCGATGGGGCAAGACAGAGCAACGGGGAAGAGAAGGGGGGAGAAGCATCTGAGAGAGCGCAGGGAGAGAGAGGAGGAGAAGTGTGTGTGTGTGTGTGAGAGAGAGAAGTTGGCCCCTGCGATGGGGCAAGACAGAGCAACGGGGAAGAGAAGGGAGGGGGGGGAGAAGCCAGCAGGAAAGAGGAGGGGGCAGAGTAGCATCTGAGAGAGCGCAGGGAGAGAGAGGAGGAGAAGTGTGTGTGTGTGTGTGTGAGAGAAGTTGGCCCCTGCGATGGGGCAAGACAGAGCAACGGGGAAGAGAAGGGGGAGAAGCATGGAGGACTACACTTTCCAGAATGCCTAGCAGCAGCGTCACTTCCAGTTCCCATAGAAATGCGGAAAAGAAGATGATGAATGAAGGCGGGAAGGAAATGAGGGGGGAGAAGACAGGGAGAAGTGAGTAGTACAATAATTAAGAATTTATTACGATCATAACGCAAATTGTTGGCCTCAAGGACCGTAAAAGAAAGTCTACTTCCTGGTTAGCTGCCGTGATGCGTATAAACTAGAAAGTCCCATTACATACGAATCACTTACGATTTCTTTTCATTTTCATAACTTTTTTCTCATGCCTAATATATAAGATGGAATTTTCCAACACCCTGCCATTGAGAACTGTGAAAAAAATGGAATTCCTGTATTTCAACTGGTCCAAAAGGTGGGGGGGGGGAGATGATGGAGTGGGGGAAACTATGGGGCAGCACACAGTTTTGTCCCCTTACCATCCCATAACGCAGGGGTAGGGAACCTATGGCTCGGGCGCCAGATGTGGCTCGTTTCATGATTGCATCTGGCTCT
>JARBWK010000005.1:79704484-79860410 GCA_030556195.1 Anolis apletophallus
TTACACAGACACACACACGAAGGGGGTTGGACTGGGTTGCCTTTGGGGCTCCCTTCCAAGTGGCTGGCCATCTGTCAGGAGGGCTTTGATTGTGTCTTCCTTTACTGCCAAATGAGGTTGGACTGGGTGGCCTTTGGGGCTCCTTTCTGACTGGATGGGCATCTGTCAAGAGCACTTTGATGATGTCTTCCTCTCCATCAGGAAGGAAGGAAGGCTAGAGGGAAGGAGGGGGGATTGCGGTGAGGGAGAGGGACGGGGATGGAGCAGGGGCGGGGCCAGAGCAGGGAAGGGGCAGGGACAGGGCTGAAGTAGGGGCGGGGCGGGGCATGTTATTGCCCCTCCACCACATCCCCCTCCCTTGTTTGACAATGGGAAGGAAGGAAGGCAAGAGTGAAGAAGGGGGGAGTGCGGAGAGGGGGTAGGACCAGAGCGGGGAAGGGGCTGTAGTGGGAATTGTTGTCCAAATCACCTGGAGGGCGAGAGGGAGGGCCCAAGTTGGCCCAGACAGGGTTCCCAATGAGGGGGCATGGCTTCAGGAGGCCTTGAGCCCCGCCCCTTTCTCCAGCCCATCTCTACTCTGCCCGAGAGCTGTCCTGAGGAAAAAGGTCCGAGGCCTACCTAGACTTCACTCAGAGGCCTACCCGGGAGGCCTTCTGGCCGTTGCCGCCACAGGCTCTGCCACAAGACGATACAGGAGCTCTCTTGGACACACGTGTGCACCCCCATGCATGCGCTGTGGCATGTTCTCATTTTTTAGGATTTGTAAGTTGTTTTTTTGTTTTTTGTTGTTGTTGGTCATGCCTTGCATAGTGAGTCGTTTTGCTGCCAAATTTGGTGGGTATTGGCCCAGTAGTTTTTCTGTTTTTAAGGTACTAACGATGACCACACACACACACACACACACACACACATTTATATATACAGTATATGCACATCTCAATGCTGTTTCCATAGTTGCTCAGAAAGGCATTTTGGCTCCGAGGATATGGTCACCCATTGCTTTATTATCCCTAATGTGCTTTTTCACAGAACCGAGCCATTTAGAACACAGTAGCATCCATTCTATATGCGCTCCCCAACACCACACTGGGAGAAAACCATGTCACCGGAGATCAGATCCCCCAATGGCACAGTGGGTTAAACCCTTGTGCCAGCAGAACTGCTGACCGAAAGGTCTGCGGTTCAAAACTGGGGGGGGGGGGGAGTAAGTTGAGCTCCCTCTGTCAGCTCCAGCTCTCCATGTGGGGGCATGAGAGAAGCCTCCCACAAGGATGGCAAAATATCAAGCATCCAGGCATCCCCTGGGCAACGTCCTTACAGACAGCCAATTCTCTCACACCAGAAGTGACTGACACAAAGAAAAAAAATCCGGGAAAAGTGGCCATGGCCTCCCTTTTTCCAGTGACCCATAGTCAGAATCTGAGTAGGAAAGTTGTCATATACCTGGGAGACAGGATAGAGTTACCTTACCTCTTCTGACCACCCACAGGATGGACAGTCAAGAACCATCCGGCAGTTCCAGTTCACCGACTGGCCTGAGCAGGGAGTACCAAAAACGGGAGAGGGCTTCATTGACTTCATTGGGCAAGTCCATAAAACCAAGGAGCAGTTTGGCCAGGATGGGCCCATCACTGTGCACTGCAGGTGAGTTCCATGGAAGCCAGCATCTTAATACCACATGGTGAGGCATTTGCGGCTGACAAAGTAAGCTAGTATACAGGTAGCATTACCAAACCCATGCATGAAAACTGTACTTCAGGGTGGGGGAGATAAGAGGGATTTCTCTGTGTTGTGATTTTGAGCATACAACAGCTTGATGGGACTTGCACTTGCAAGACTTCAGTACGTGGGAGGTGCACTGGTTTCTGATGTTTTGGGTCTTCAGCTGCTTGCTGAATTCAGTCTAAGCCAGCCACTTATCTTTCTGTGTTCTTTGTTCGCAGTGCGGGGGTTGGACGCACTGGAGTGTTCATCACATTAAGCATTGTACTAGAGCGCATGCGCTACGAAGGTGTAGTTGACATGTTCCAGACTGTGAAGACCCTGAGGACACAGCGACCAGCCATGGTGCAGACAGAGGTACAAGCACACAATATGCTGCTTGGGGCTTTATGGATGACTAGGATGGGGTTTTGTATGTGAGCACTAGTACTATTAGTCACTAAACTGGATCAAAGATCTACCTTCACTTGCTTTCGGTTTCCCCATAAAGAGGGCAATATAACAAATGTTTGGCGCCCCCAATAGCGCAGTGGGTTAAAGCGCTGAACTTGCTGATTGAGAGGTCACATGTTCAAATCTGGGGAGCAGGGTGAGCACTGTTAACCCCAACTCCTGCCAACCTTACAGTTTGAAAACATGCAAATGTGAGTAGATCAGTAGGTACCACTCCGGCGGGAAGGTAAAGGCGCTCCATGTAGTCATGCCAGCCACATGACCTTGGAGGTGTCTACGGATAACGGCGGCTCTTCAGCTGAGAAATGGAGATGAGCACCAAGCCCCAGAGTCGGACACAACTGGACTTAAATGTCAGAGGAAACCCTTAACCTTAACCTTTTACCTTGGACCTGTTAGTCTTGTCCCCATTTTTATGCTACCATGGAGTGCCATGTGAGTCCATTGTTCTAAAAACATTTAAAATGTTAATGATCAAAAACAGATGAATTGGTTAAAATTGATGAAGCTATATTATGTCACCCAAGAAAGGATTTCCTCCTTTTTCAATATGGCCCCAAAGAGTAGCCATTTGTTGAGTATGACTCCTTCTTTCCTGCCGGGCCATTTCAAGGACTTCTGATGTTAGTTTAAGCATTGCCTGGAGGTTTGTATGCTTCCTGGACAAAATCTCCCTGGGAGAATGTTAGGGAATGTGAGCAAATAGCCCTGGGATAAAGAACTGCTTTTAACCCTAGCAAGTTTAACTTTTGGTGAGAGGCTATGGGAGTTGTGGTTTAACAACATCTGTTCCCTGTCCAAACAGTGGCCCTTCAAACCCCCCCCCCCCCTCCCCATTTACGGAAGCAGCAGGAGAAAACAGGAGGGGTTTTTTTTTCTAAGTGGAGTGGCAATTATTTTAAAAGATTCATAGCTATGGGCCATCCTTGTTTGGGTTTTGCAGTTGTCTGATCTAACTGCTTTGAATCTAACTGCTCTAACTGGGTACTTTGAATGCGAGTCCTGCTTCTTGGTATAGGGTTGGGTTGGATTGGATGGCCCACAAGGTCTCTTCCAACTCAGTAATTCTGTGATTCTACGAATACAACTTGGGTGCTGCCAGTAATAATATAATGATTTAGAAACTGCCTTTACGGTTCGTGTTCAGCCTATCTTCATGACTGCATCATTTATGAACCAACGTGGGCTCTGAGGTCCACCAGGGGGCCCTCCTCTCAGTTCCATGCCGTCACAATTAAGGTTGATAGGGACAAGGGAGAGGGCCTTCTCAATGGTGGCTGCTCTGGAACACCCTACCTAGGGTATTTAGGCTAGTCCCCACCCTCCATTGTTTTCAGTCTAACCTATAAACTTGGCTCTTTACTCAAGCTTTTCAATAGGCATAGAGGCCAAAAGGTTTTAAAATTTGTAGACCCAGTGATTTCTTCACTGTAAGCACTCTATATGACTGGTTGGCTACTATTTATTTTATGTCCATAATTATCGTGGTATTTTTGATGTTTATTTTAGGGTTGATTAATTTTATTCTGTTACTGTTTTATATATTGATGGTGTAAATTATATTTTTACCTTTGGTATTGATGTATTTGTATTTTCTTGCACCCTATGTATTGTTACATTATGAATACTCTGTACGCCGCCCCGAGTCCCTTTTGGGAGATGGTGGCAGGGTAAAAATAAAGTATATTATTATTATTTCAAGCCAGCTGGCATCTTATTGGAGACACATGGCAGCACAATGATACCGTCTCTCTGTGTTGTTGTTTAGTGCAGCAACCCATAATCCTTCTAATACAATGCAGAATTTGCCTGTCTCACCACCCCCACCCCCCCGGTCCATTAAAATAATTTATTGCCTGCTGCTGGGTGGGTGGATAGCAGAGGGGCACCTGGCAACAAGGTGCGCAAGGGCACCCTCCAGGACCATTCTGATGACCCTCCCAAGCCCCAGGGGATGCCTTCATCATCATGCATCCAACTATGGGGCATAATAGGACACTTTCCATTACTCACTTTATGCCCTTGTTGGGGAAAGGTTGAACAAAAGAATAGGTTACTCCTGAAAGAGGGCAGATGGGATTGTGCAGCCAACCAGATGTTGGACTGCAGATCCCAGCAGTCTGACATAGCCAGTAAGGAAGAATGTTGTGAACTGAAACCAAACAAGCATTGACAGACCTCATGATTGTAACTTTCTCTACAGTAGGGATCAGGAAAATTCAGCACTCTTAAGACCCAATCCTCCCTCACCAAAAGATTTGATTTTCAAAGACTCCAAACAGTTTTAAACAGTTTGGTTCCCAGAACCCCCATAACACTTTAAAAACCCCTGAGCTCCCTGCAAAACCAGCCAAAAACCAATCTGGAGGTGACATGACATCCCTTCCAGATAAGTTGGGTGCACTGGCATGGCCTTTAGGGTTGTGGGCTGAAAAAAACACTCCTGCCCCTCTGCATTTGCCCATTCCTTCTGCGTAGCAAATGCTTTACTCCCATGGTTTTTTATAATGCAGGAGTAAAATGCAGTCAAGAAACATAACTATTCTCTCTCTTAACTGTAGCCCTGCTTGGAATTGGCTGCTGACTTGACCATCTTGTTTGGCAGTTTGGAAGCCAGGAGCATAAACAAATTCTCTTTATACTGGGATGTAAGGTTGGGTGCCAGATCCCATACAGGCAAACAGTCTCATTTTGGAGTGAAAAAAGAAGTACATAGTACAGCCCCCTTGCACCAGTTGTGGAGTGTGTCCCTTTTAATTTTTGCACACTAAGTTGGAAGTGGCAGCCTTCTTGACAGCTTCCTGATGATGCCTTCTCTATTTCCTTCTCTAGGACCAGTACCAGTTGTGCTACCGAGCTGCGCTGGAGTACCTTGGCAGCTTTGATCACTATGCAACGTAACTAGTGCTTTCAGCCAGTTGCAGCGGGAATGTCGAAGAGCAGAGACGGGTTCTTCCCAGCCAGCCGCCCACTTGTTAGTACTTCTGTGCAGATGCTGATGCTGCTGCGACGGCGGCAGCAACAGCCTCCCCATGACCAACCAGTTTTGACCACAGTATTTAGGTACATTGCCACAGCGCCAAATGTGGGACCATCTTCTAGCATTTCCAAACTCCAGATGATTTTCTGTTAATCCCCCCACTCCTCCTCCTGCCCTTGATAGCATTTCATGGTGAGAGTCACTGGGTGGATGGAATGGGATCTTTTATATATGTAAAATAGTTAACTAGCCTTTTTATATCTTTTTTTTCTTTTAAATTCTTTTGCAAGTCTTAATGTTTTGCTCAGGCAAAACAAGAGAATGAAGGTGGAGGGGTATGAATTTCCTTTGCTTTCCCCCCCTTACTCTTTTGTTGTCTCAACCTTAGTGGTGCTGCCCATTTTCGGGCAGCCCCAGGTTATAATATTCATGGCTGGCTCACAGCTCTGGGGCCCTTTCACTCCCTCTTCGTTCCTTTGTAGAATATTCAATTTCACAGAGCTGGAGCCAACCTAACGATTATTTCTAAAGCCTTTTTTTCCCGTAGGCCTGTCTGTCAGTTGGGACTCCAGCAACTATCCAATGCTCGGTCCTATTGACATGTGTCCAGTGACCTCATGTTTGTCAGTAGATCCCATATGGACTTTGCATTATAGAGAGGCCTTCTCCTGTTAAGATAGGGGGAAAACACGGCGTGGCTGTGTGCACACAACCGATTTCCCAAAAGGGACCTGACCTGATACGCATCTATTGAGTCCTCTCTGTGCCAGTAGCATCCTGAAGTGCTGTTGCCTAGGCAACTGTGGCCAACCAAATGCATTAGAGCATCTTCCAAGATGAAAGAGCACAACTCTGGGAAGTCCAGCCTTCCTGCACAAAACCACCCCAGGCTGGGGGTGCCTTGGGTTTTGGGGAGGGAGGGGGGATTAGGTTCTTCAGGTAAGGGCATCGGTTCTCAGTATCTGGGAGTGGCTATGATTTCTTCTATCCTATAAACATTTAAAAGTCATTAGAATGCTGTATTTTTCACGATGACAGGATGGTCTAATTAACCAATGTGGCAAGGCTACTGGACTTAATTTAATGGTACTATATATTAATACTCCTTATTATCTCAAACTTGCACTAAAGGCAGGGAGATTACAGCCTTCTCCCAGGTGCATAGCTCTATAAATAAAGGTGGTGGAAAGGACTCTAACTGTATTATCCAATGTATCCAAACTGCATTGAAATCAACAATCCTGGGTGGTGCCGTTGGAGAGAACATTCATTTTTAACTTGTGAAAGCATAGTGCTGTAGGGGTCACTGTTGTATACAGTCTGTTTTCTATTTGTTAATAAAAATCTACAGCATCATTGCATAATTCTTGATGTTAATAAATTTGAATAATCGGGTTTCCTACATACTTGTTTCGCTGTCTTGTTTTATTTGAGCGTCAGTAAATAAACCTGTTGCCCTCTGGTGAAGCTGAAAAAGACCGCAATTGAGAAGGAATGAATTCTGCCTCCCCTGGAAATGGAAAGCAGAACTGAGACAAATCATAGGGGGCTGGAAAAGAGAAACACTCTTATCAAGCTTCTCTGAAACACAAGGAGGAGGAGGAGGAAATGGGTGCAAGTGATTATCCTTTAGTGGAACAGGGATATGCTCTAGATCGTACTTCAATGGCCAGTTCTTTTGAAACAGTTTTCACTACATTAGAATTTGGAGTGCTGCACTGCTACATAGGACTGTATGGAAACCTTGCTATTTGTCATACAAATGGCTAGGTACCTCAAGGCTAGAATCCTCTTGAGCAGTGGTTCTCAACCTGTGGGTCCCCAGGTGTTTTGGCCTACTACTCTTAGAAATCCCAGCCAGTTTATCAGCTGTTAAGATTTCTAGGAGTTTGTTTGTTTGTTTGTTTTTTTCGGGTATTTATATCCCGTCCTTTTCACCTCTGAAGAGGGACTCAGAATGGCTTACAGAAGGCAGCCATTAGATGCCAAAAATACAATTAACACAATTAAAACAATTATAATAAATCAGTTTAAAACAGTACACTGGTTCAAAACATAATCCAAATCAGTCCTTTGCGGTCCACAAAACATTATCTTCCCAGTTGATCCAACTATTGCACAAACGCTTGATCCCAAAGCCAGCTTGATCCCAAAGCCAGATTTCATTTTTTTTCCAAAAGGTCAGGAGGAAGAGGGCAGATCTAATGTCATTGGGGAGGATGTTCTACAGCTGAAGGGCCACCATGGAGAAGGCGATTGTGAAAGAGATGGGACCGAGAGCAGGGCCTTCCTGGATGATCTTAGCATCCTTGGTGGTTCGTAGAGGCAGATAATGTTCAGACAGGTAAACTGGGCCGGAACCATTTAGGGCTTTATAGGCTAAAGCCAGCACTTTGAATTGTGCTTGAAAGCTAATAGGCAGCCAGTGAAGCTGACGTAACAGAGGAGTTGTGCGTTCCCTGTACCCCGCTCCAGTGAGCAACCTGGCTGCCGAGCGTTGGACTAGTTGGCATTTCCAGGCAGTCTTCAGAGGCAACCCCATGTAGAGTGTGTTGCAGTAATCTATTTGGGATGTAACCAGAGCATGGACCACTGTGAAGTTGAAAGCCAAAATATCTGGGAAACCACAGGTTGAGAACCACTGCTCTTGAGGGTTATGCTAATATAAATACTTTTCAGTTATTAAACTACAGGATATCCCGAAACATCGTGTGCAATGCCTTTTCCCCGGCAGGTCCAAGAAAGTGACATCTTTTTCTTCACTACAACACAACAGCAACTGGGAGGTCTTGGGTTACATCTCCAGACAGCGATTGCCTGAGGGAGAGGTACCATAAGGCTTCCATTGCACATCTGAGAGGAAAGACAGCACTTGTCATCCTTTGCACCATCATAATATATCCTATACAGGCAGTCCCAGAGTTACAAACAATGAGACAACAGGAAGTGAGAGAAATTTCCCTAGGAATGGAAATTCAGTTATTGGGGGGAAAGGTGTCTCTACTGAAGCGTTTTCACCATTCCTTGTTTCCACAACAAGCTTTTTTAAAAAAAAATCCAATCACAAAGACAGAAATCTTTTGAGCAAGGGTACAGACAGAGTGGTACACTTTGAAAAAAAGCTTGTTGTGGAAACAAGGAATGGTGAAAACGCTTCAGTAGAGACACCTTTCCCCCCAATAACTGAATTTCCATTCCTAGGGAAATTTCTCTCACTTCCTGTTGTCTCATTGTTTGTAACTCTGAGACTGCCTGTATAGGATATATTATGATGGTGCAAAGGCTGACAAGTGCTGTCTTTCCTCTCAGATGTGCAATGGAAGCCTTATGGTACCTCTCCCTCAGGCAATCACTGTCTGGGGTGTCTGGAGATGTAACCCAAGACCTCCCAGTTGCTGTTGTGTTGTAGTGAAGAAAAAGTCACTTTCTTGGACCTGCCGGGGGAAAGGCATTGCACACGATGTTTCGGGATATCCTGTAGTTTAATAACTGAAAAGTATTTATATTAGCAACTTATTCAACTTATAAACAAATTCAACATAAGAACAAACCTACAGAACCTATGTTGTTCATAATTTAGGGAGTGCCTGTATATTCATGTACAAATCTAAATGTTTTAGTCAAAAATTGGGCCAAAAGCCATGAATCAATGTGAATGTTGAATCTTAACTCTTATCAAAATGAGTACAATTTCCTCCTCCGAGTAGATTGGGAAAAGGTAAGAATTTAGTGTTCATTTTAGATTCTCTAGGGATGGGCTATTCTCTTAGCCACAGCCCAGCTTCTGACCATTTTGAATATCTGCACGGTGAAATCCCAGAAGGGGTCCCCCGACATACCATTGGAGCTTTCCCCTAGCTGAGGAATGATCCTTAACTTATCCATGGGTCATATCAAAATCCATGTTTTTGGCCTCAAAACCTGCCCTCAAGTTATACATGAGGTTGACCTATACATGAATACGTACGGTATATGTTGGTGAAGCTTTATACACTAGTAGCATCGAATAAGATTTTGAGCCTAATACACTTTTCTGCCATTGAGATGGAAGTAATTCAGTACTTGCATCCTTTACCCTTGATTGGCTGGTGTCTGGATCAAGGATGTAAACCATGTGGCCTTCCAAAAACTGTTGGACTGCAACTCTCAACACTCCTAGCGCTGCAGTCCAACATTCCTTTCTGGGACATAGGATTCCCATCCCTGATAACACTGGATATTCACTTAAAATAATACAAGGTAAGTTCAGGCATCTGGAGGTCTCAGATATCCTAGGGCAGTGTATTTCATATATGCATCAGCATACAGTCTGGAAGATTCATGTCTACAAGTGCCCTGTAAAATGGATTGCTCCGTCTTTTAAATGTTCTTTTCTTGCACTGTTCACTAACATTATACAATTACCTACTTTCGTAAACTACTATGTGTTGCTATATATTTATCCATGGTTCCCAACGTTTTTTTGACCAGGGACCACTCTCCAACATTAGTACCAAAATGGTTATGGATCAGTTTTTAGTCAATTTTAGATTCAGTTTGGTTATTTGGGTGTTGATTCAGAAAATTGCATTGGATAGACCAGTGTTTCCCAACCTTTTTTGAGCCGCGGCAAATTTTTTACATTTACAAAATCCTGGGGCACACCACCAAACAAAATGATACTCTAACACAGTAATACATATAGTTAATATGTTTTTAAATGTATTTATTCACTCAGTGTGAAACCTGGGCCTGTTTCGATGAACACAACATAGATATCCTGGCAGGAATGGCAGAAAGACACAAACTTCCCACACAGAACTCCCATAACCAAGAGAAAATACTATTAAGAGTTCGGTGGGCATTGACCTTGAATTTTGGAGTTGTAGTTCACCTACACCCAGAGAGCACTGTGGACTCAAATAATGATGGGCAGGCCTCTTCCTCATGGAGAGGGGGACACTCCACCCCTTTCCGACCCTCCCTCCGCTCACCTCAACCCCTGCCGGCCCTTCCTCCTTCCCCCACAAGCAGCAGCGTCCGTTGGCCCTCTAGGAGGGGTGGGGGGTGGGGATGGCTACCTTAGAGAAGGCGGAAGTTTTGTGAGACTGAGGTGGGGCTTGGTGTTGATTGGCATTCCTGCCATGTGGGTGCTGCCTGGAGGGCGGGGCCAGTGCCTTGGCTTCTGAAGCAGAGCAGCTCCAAGAAGGGAGAGGAGGAGTGGGCTTCCTTTCCTCTCTGCCCAGGTGAGCGGGGTGCGCCAAGCAGGGAGAAGGGAGACTATATCGAAGCCCCCTGTCCTGCCTTCCTGCTCTTCTGCCCCTGCCTGGGTACAAATCATGCAAGGCTCTGGGAATGACCTCTAGTTACTAGGGAGGGAGGGAGCGCGCGTGAGGAAAGTGGGCGGGGCCAACAGCGCTCAAAACAGTCCCCGCCTTTTCCCCTCCTCCATGTGTTGGCCTACAGCGGTAGAGAGAGAGCACGAGCGAGGGGAAGGTGCAGCTGCGCAGAGGCGTCGCCCCCTCGCCTCACACTTGAGCAAGCGCGAGGGAAAGAGTGGGCTGGGGCGAGGAGGAAGCAGCCCCCGCCGCTGCTCTGAGGGGAAGGATGGGACTCTGAGGGAAGGGATGGGACAACAGCAGCAGCAGCCATAGCAGCCTCCTCCACCCATGGAACACCTGGTGATCGGCCGTGGAACACTAATGTGCCGCGGCACAGCGGTTGGGAAACACTGGGATAGACCACATCAGCTCTGCTTTCTGATACAAAACATATGCATCCAGTAGTCGCTATCTGTTAGATCAAAGAAAACCATATTTAATCAGCCTTGGCACTATAAGAGGGTTTTGAGAAACCAGTCGCTCTTGTTGCAACAGTTTAGTAACGGTGAGGCCACGGACCATATTATAGTTCTTGTGGACCACTGGTGGTCCAACGAACAAGGTTGGGAACCAGTGACATATATGAATGCTTCAAGTAAAATAATGAGAGGCCAGCTTTCTCCTTAAGGTGTAATCTTCCAGGTTAAAATTAAGCACTGCTTTTCAGCCTAATCTCTAGTCAGACAACTCAACAGATCAGGCTCCTTCAGCAACTCCTGTAAAACAGTTTGCATTCCTTTAAACTTTCCGCTTGTTTGCAATTTTGCTGCATTGTAATTCATAATCGCTGAAGAAAATAACCCAAAATACGTGCAGTATTTTAAGAGAGGCTTTGTTTACATTTATCTCCTTTCCTGATGCTTCACACTGGAGGCTGTAAGCAAGTAATCAATTCATATCCCATTGTTGTTATTCATTTGTTCAGTCACTTCTGACTCTTCGTGACCTCATGGACCATCCCATGCCAGAGCTCCCTATCGGCTGTCTCCTCCCCCAGCTCCTTCAGAGTCAAGCCAGCCACTTCAAGGATACCATCCATCCATCTTGCCCTTGGTCGGCCCCTCTTCCTTTTTCCTTCCATTTTCCCCAGCATCATTGTCTTCTCTAAGCTTTCCTCCAACACCACAGTTCAAAAGCATCTATCTTCCTTCGCTCAGTCTTCCTTATGGTCCAGCTCTCAGATCCATAGGTTACTACGGGGAATACCATTGCTTTTACTATCCGGATCTTTGTTGCCAGTGTGATGTCTCTACTCTTCACTATTTTATCGAGATTGGACATTGCTATCCTACCAAGAAGTAAGTGTCTTCTGATTTCCTGGCTGCAGTATTTCTTCGCACCTAGAAATACAAAGTCTATCACTGCCTCCATGTTTTCTCCCTCTATTTGCCAGTTATAAATCAGTCCAGTTGCCATAATGTTGGGTTTTTTAATGTTTAACTGCAACCCTGGTTTGCACTTTCTTCTTTCTCCTTGATTAGAAGGCTCCTCAAGTCCACCTCGCTTTGGCCATCAAAATGGTATCATCTGCATATCTAAGGTTGTTAATGTTTTGTCCAGCAATTTTATCCCCAGCCTTGCACTCATCAAGCCCCGCACATCGCATGATGTGTTCTGCATACAAGTGGAATAGGTTGGGTGAGAGTATACAACTCTGCCGTACGCCTTTCCCAATCCTAAACCAGTCTGTTGTTCCATGGTCAGTTCTTACTGTTGCTACTTGGTCATCATACAGATTCCTCAGGAGAGAGACATGGTGACTTGGTATGCCCATGCCACCAAGAACTTGCCACAAATTTCTTAATAGAATTTAATATTGTGGCAAGTTCTTAATAGAATATAATTTATTATGATCCACGCAGTCAAAGGCTTTAGAATAGTCAATAAAGCAGAAATAGATGTTTTCCTGAAACTCCATGCCTTTCTCTATTATCCAGCGGGTATTGGCAATTTGGTCTCTCATTCCTTTGCCTTTTCTAAACCCAGCTTGTACATCTGGCAACTGTCCATGTATTGCTGGAGTCTTCCTTGAGCATTACCTTACTGGCATGTGAAATAAGTGCCACTGTATGAAAGTTTGAGCATTCTTTAACATTTCCCTTTTTTGGTATGGGAATATACGTTGATTTTTTTCCAGTCCGGTAGCCATTCTTGTGTTTTCCATATTTGCTGGCATATGGCATGCATCACCTTGACAGCATCATCTTTCAAGATTTTGAACTGTTCAGCTGGGATCCCATCGTCTCCTTCTGCCTTGTTGCTAGCAATGCTTATTAAGGCCCATTCAACCTCACTCCTCATCATGTCTGGTTCTAATTCACTCACCACACTGTCAAAACTATCCTCAATATTATTATCCATCCTATACAGATCTTCTATATAGTCTCGCCACCTTCTCTTGATCTCTTCAGCTTCTGTTAGGTCCCTGCCATCTTTGTTTCTGACCATGCCCAATTTTGCCTGAAATGTACCTCCAATGTTTCTAATTTTCTGGAAGAGGTCTCTTGTCCTTCCTATTCAGTTGTCTTCTTCCACTTCCATGCATTGCTTGTTTAAAAATAGTTCCTTATCTCTTCTGGCTAATCTCTGGAATTGTGCATTTAACTGGGCATATCTCCCCTTTTCACTGTTTCCTTTTGCTTTCCTTCTTTCTTGGGCTATTTCCAGTCTCTCAGCAGGCAACCATTTTGCCTTCTTGGTTTTGTTTTTCGTTGGGACGTACTTTGTTGCCACTTCCTGAACAATATCACAGACTTCTGTCCATTGTTCTTCTGGGACTCAATTTATTAAATCGAGTCCCTTAAATCTGTTCTTCACTTCCACTACATATTCGCTAGGAATGTTAGTGAGATCATATCTAACTGGTCTGTGTGTTTTCCTTGATCTCTTTAGTCTTATTTTAAATTGAGCAATGAGAAGCTTGTGATCTGAACTACAGTCAGCCCCAGGCTACAGTCAGCCCCTTGTTTTCACCAACTGGATGAATGTCTGCCATCTTTGGCTGCAAAGGATGTAGTCAATCTGATTTCGGTGTTGCCCATCTGGTGAAGTCCATGTATAGAGCTTTCTTTTAGGTTGTTAGAAGAGAGTATTCGTTATACACAAAGGGTTTTCCTGGCAAAATTCTATCAGCCTTTGTCCCACTTCGTTTTGTTGTCCCAAACCATGCTTGCCTGTGATCCCAGTTGTCATTTGACTTCCCACCTTAGCATTCCAGTCTCCTGTTATGAAAATAATGTCTTTTATGGTGTATTATCCAGTAGGTGCTGCAGATCCTCATAGAACTGAACTACTTCTGCTTCTTCAGCAGCTGTGGTTGGGGTGTATATTTGGATCACTGTAATGTTAAAAGGCTTGCCTTGCACTCAAATTGAAATAATTCTGTCATTTTTTATTGTATTCAAGCACTGCTTTCGCGACTTTATTATTAATTATGAAGTGTCCCCTTGTCCGCAGTAGATCTGGTGGTCATCTGATGTGAAGTGGCCTATTCCAGTTCATTTCAGTTTGCTGACCCCCAGAATGTCTATCTTTAGTCTTGCCATCTCACCAATAACAACATCCAGTTTGCCCTGGCTCATAGATCTTACGTTCCAGGTTCCTTTGGTGTGTTGATCTTTAGAGCATCGGATTCGTCGTTCACCTCCAGCACTGTTGGCTGCTAGGCTTTTGGTTTTGAGCTAGCTGCGTCATCACATCTGGAGCTAGTTGAACTTATCCTCTGCTCCTCCCCAGTAGCATTTTGACCATCTTCCGACCTGGGAGTCCCATCTTCTGATGGCATACTGACATATCTCTGGTTGTACTGGTCCATTTAGTTTTCTTGGCAAGAATGCCGGGGTGGTTTGCCATTGCCTTCCCCAGGGATCGCACTTGGTCTGACCTCTATGCCACGACCATCCCGTCCTGGGTGTCCCTTCACGGTTTCGTTCGTGGCATCATTGAGGTGCTCAAGCTCCAGCGCCACGACAACGCAGCGATCCTTTGCTGGAGTCATATCCAATAGCAAGAGTATTTCTCATTAATCCCTGTTCAGATTTGTAATTTCACCCCTGCTAAAACAATCTAATGTGCATCTGCTTTAAGAAATGGTGTTATACTGGTGACATGAAAACATCATCTATTTTTATTTCCATAACAAGTCCATTTTGAACCAAAGATTTGCTGCAATTAAACCTTCCTTTCCTTTTCAAGAAGTCACTCAATATAGAGCTCAAACCCTTTCTCTATCCAATGACTTTTACGGTTTAGAAATGGAAAACCAAATGTTTTTACTTCAACAGCTTAAAGTAAAACATGTTCCACATCTTATGGTTTTAGAACAACAACATCGACTGCTTTCATCGCCAATGTCCTTGGATGTCACTGCACACACCACAGAAGGAACTTATCAAAGAAGGTTTATAACCTAACGATCACAGAAGTCAGAGAAAAGGGAAGTAGTGAAGCAATTTGTAGCAACAGGATAGCTGCTCTTGTGACTCTGCACATCACCATTCGGAATCAAATATCTAGCATTGGTGATGAAGAAAAGCTGAAGAATCTCTCATGAGGCCTCAAAGAAAACCACCAGTGTATGTTATAAATTGAGTGTGTTTATTTTGCATGAAGTCCTACAATGTTTAACTCATGTGAATGCACTACATATCTAATAGTTGGCTTTAAACTCAAAATTCTTTGACCATTTTGGCCACAGTGGTCTCTCCTGTAAAACAGACCTCCAGATCTTGTTGGACTTCAGCCCTAGCCTGGTGAATAATGCTGGGAACTACAGTCCAGCATCAGTGGTTCTCAACCTGTGGGTCCCCTGTTTTGGCCTACAACTCCCAGAAATCCCAGCCAGCTAATTGGCTGTTAGGATTTCTGGGAGTTGGGTTGTTATAGGTTTTTCGGACTGTATGGCCATGTTCTAGAACCATTATCTCCTGACGTTTTACCTGCATCTATGGCAAGCATCGTTAGAGGTTGTGAGGTTTGTTGGAAACTGGAAAATTGGGTTTATATATCTGTGGAAGGTCCAGGTGGGAGAAAGAACTCTGGTCTGTTGGAGCTAGGTGTGAATGTTTCAATTGGCCACCTTGATTAGCATTTGATGGCCTGACAGTTTTTAGGTGTGGCTTGTTACTGCTTGGGAAATTTCCTTGTTGAGAGGTGACCAGGTATCAGACCACCAAATACTAATCAAGGTGGCCAATTGAAACATTCACACCTAGCTCCAACGGACAGGAGTTCTTTCTTCCACTCTGAACTTTCCAGATATATATAAACCCAATTTCTCAGTTTCCAACATACCTCACAACCTCTGAGGATGCTTGCCACAGATGCAGGCGAAACATTAGGCGATAATGCTTCTAGATCATGGCCATACAACCCGAAAAACCTACAACAACCCAATGATTCCGGCCATGAAAGCATTCAACAATACATTTCTGGGAGTTGAAGGCCAAAACATCTGGGGACCCACAGGTTGAGAACCACTGATTTAAAATACCGTATATCAAAGAAATTCACACACACAACCATACCAACATGATACCTACAAGTGAAACCAACATTTAGTTAGCAGCAGTGCAAAGGTTTATTAACTGACCAAACAGAAATGGGGGAAGTGTTTAGTAATAGAGACAGCTGAATCCCAGTGACACAACCTTGCAGTCTGTGCAAATGTTGGGGGTTTTGAAATTCTTTCTACAAGCATAAACATTAGTTGTCTTTTCCCTTCCTACCTGAACATCAAGATGGCCCAGAATGTTATTCAATGCCTCAAAACAGCCACAGCACATTCAGCTTCACTGAGATCACATTTGCCACTGAGAATTACTCTTTTCTGTCTTCAGTTCCCAGAAGTCCCAGGGAGCATGGCCAGTGGTAAAGGCGAAAACATCTGGAGGGGAAAAGGTTATTCACTTCTGCTTTACTCTAAACAGCTTACTTCATACCATGATGTTTGAGTCTGATCAGAGGTTGTCTAGAGGCAGTTTTGTGTTTCACATCATTATAAAGCAGCCTCACGTGCTCTTAGCAATCTTTGAAGGAAGGACTTTCTTGTACATCTTGTTCCTCATCTTAGCCTTACCATACAAAAATAATGTGCTTGCAGTTGGAAGAACACCACAGTGCCTTGAACAGCGAAGAGCTGGCCCCACACTGTGCTGTCTGACAAACGCACAGCATAGCATTGTAGTAATGCTAGGGAAAAAGTGGCTGCCGGCCTAGCTTTAGAGCTGAAATTATGCAGCCCTCCAGATGTTGTTCAGTTGCAGCTCTAAGCATTCATCATCACTGACTAGGACTGTTGGGACTTGTAGTCCAAAAACAGCTGAAGAATGGCATAATTCCCACCACCATTGTTGCTGCCACCTCCTCATTTATGTCTGGCCTTTTTCCAAGTCTAAGACTCAGCACAGCTTAGAAAAATCAAAACACAGCCAAAAAGTGTTTATATCACACAGAAGATAAGAATAGAATTAAACTATCAATACAATTAAAGTGAACTGCTAAAAAGATATTCAAATATAACCAACATGAGTTTAAAATGTTCTTTGCCCCTGAACAGTCAACCCACAAAGGTCTGCCAAAACAAACCTGGCTATGGAAGGATAGCAAAGCAGGCAACACACTTTCTTCCTAGGAAAGGAATTACAGCTTCTGGGATCAGCCTCCAAGAGGCCATGTGAGTAAGCCGCCTATTAGGCCTGTGCAATCATGCTTCTAATGTTTCTAAAGTACTTATAAAACTAAAATTCTGGGGGTGAAAACTAGATGGCGCTGGTGCTTTGCTTCTACAGTGTTGCTAAAGTTCTGGTGGTGAACATTTCACTATAGAAACAAAGTACCAGTGCCACCTAGTTTTCACCCCCAGAATTTTTGTTTTGTAAGTACTTTAGAAACATTTAGAAGCATGATTGCACAGGCCTAATAGGCGGCTTACTCACATACAAACACACAAATAACTTCAGATAACCTGGTCCTGAGCTACTGCAACTTAACATGGGAAGTCTGTGTTTCTACAACTCTCTTTCACCATCCTCTCAATGCTGATATAGTCAATAATAATAATAATAAATTTAAAAGAAAAGAGGAAAGATCTAGAGGTGGTGTAAAACATATTTAACCCTTTCATGCTGTACAGTTGTAGCAGTATGATTCCACATTTAACTGCCATAATTTCATTCTATGGAATTCTGAGATTTAAAGTTGTTTAGGGAGGGTTATTTTGGCTGTTCGAATCCAGGGAGTGGGGTGAACTCCTGCTGTTAGCCCCAGCTTCTGCCAATTTAGCAGTTTGAAAACATGCGAATGTGAATAGATTAATAGGTACTGCTTCTGCGGGAAGGTAACGGCGCTCCATGCAGTCATGCCAGCCACATGACCTTGGAGGTGTCTACAGACGATGCCAGCTCTTTGGCCTAGAAATGGAGATGAGCACCACCCCCCAGAGTTGGACATGACTAGGGGAAACCTTTATCTTTTAAATTAGGATTACATAGGATGTAGGTAAAATAATTAAAGCAAAACCAATGTGCTGTAATTCTGTGGTATGAAAGCACATTTTATCAAAAGGAGCTTCTTGGTCAAATGCCTTGTTAATCAAGTGTGCCTGTATCAGTACATTCTTGGTCAAACAATTAATTTATACCACTTCCTACAACACTAACTGGGCTGGTAGCTATTATGCTACCCATGAACTGCATATGTCTGATAATAGTAACACATTTTCAAAGGGCAATCTATTCACATATGTCCCTTGACCCTATAGGACCATTTACTCATGTAACCAAAAATTCAAATACCAATATATGCAAATGGAAAATCACCATGATCCAAGGTGCATAGAACACATGTCTTTTTTAATTTTGTTGCTTCTTTTGTGATAGACTACAGCAAGGGTGCTCATTAGGTAGCTTGGGAGCTACTAGTAGATCTTCGGCCATCTTCCAGGTGATATTCGGGCCTCACCAGCCGGGTGGGGCGCTCCTGCCATGCACGCACACACCCTGCGTGCACGCACGCATGCTCCTGCTGCTGGCTTCCGCTTTTGCTGTGCTTCTTTCGCCTGCAGGGCATTGCAGGAAGAAGGAAGCACGAGGCAGGGCCTCTGGAGAGAGCGCCCTGCCTCTCTCTCGTCCAGCCTCTGCGCTCCCTCTGGATGCCCTGTCTCGTGCTTTCTCCTTCCTGCAATGCCCCGCAGGCGGAAGAAGCACTGCGCGGGCGGAAAACAACAGCAGAAGCACGCACGGTGGCAGGAGCGTGCGGCGCGGGGGCAGGTAGATCTTTTGGACTTGGTTGCTTTAAGAGTAGCTCGCATGCTGAAAATGTGTGAGCATCCCTGGACTACAGCAACTGAACAGAAATACAAATGTTATGAGCACACTCTGCCCTCATATTCATTCCATACCAGTTGTATTGTCCCCCATAAGAGATCCTCAAAACTGTAGCCTTGTGCTCTCTGTAAATCACCCTTACCATAAAACTGTAATACATAGTACAAACAATACATTCATACACAGAAATATGTCCAATCAACCTGTCAGCTTGCCTCTTGGAAAAATAACAGGTGCCTGGCCCAAAACAAATGCAGAAAGAATACTTTATTTTGGACACTACTGGATTCTGCAATTTTAAGGAAAATCTGAGAAAATCGGTCTTGGAAGAGGTCAGGAAGTAAAGGTCAGTAAATGGGCAGTACAGTACGATTCTGATGCTGCAGTTCAGATCTAATAATATCTACGATATGAGACTAGCCAATGTTTTGTGAGTCACAGAGAAAAGCAGCAGTACACAAGGTACAGCTGTTGGCTCAGTATCCTTCAATAAACTCAACGTAATAAGATGAACTGAGCTCAAGAGATTCACCAGGAACGGAGAACATGGGTGTCCTTCATTAACTTGGAGGCACAGACTTGATTGCCTTTAGTTGCCAGAGCAACCAAAAAGAACAGAAAAAGTAAAGCTCTCCAATTAAATGCAATTTAATGTCCTTACTTAGTGCACTTATTGTGCAATCATCTACGCAGTCAAGACACCTTCTCAAGAAGCCTCAGCAAAGAAGAACTCCGGGCAATAACAACCACTACAACCAGAAACACAGCTCCATTGAGACCTGAAGAGAGCGAGCCTCTGCTGCTAGCTCTAAGGTGGTAGCAATTCCTCCGCTACAACTGCAAAATAGTATCACTGTTTTCTGTTTCTTCTAGCTGTTATTTCTGAGATCCAGTTTTATCAAAAAGGGTGGCAGGTGGAAAGAATAAGGCAGTACATAAGAATTTGTCTCATACTGTTTCATGGGAATTAGCCCAAGAATTCATTAATCTAGCATCTGGTTTTCAACACTGGCCAATCAACACAGCAAACACAGCAGACAGGCCAGCTCTGCTGTTGATCCCCAACAACTTGTTGGAGGTGCTGTCTTTGAACACAGACACTCAATTTGTCTATCACAGGTAATACCAGAACCATTAAAACCATATATCCAGACTTTGAAAGGGGTATTTCTGGTTACATCACAAATAGATTAGTGCAACGCACTCTACGTGGGGTTTGGAAGCTTCAGCTAGTACAATGCTCGGCAACCAGGTTGCTTATGGGAGCGAGGTATTGGGAGCACACAACCCCCATTAGGCCAGCTCCACTGGCTGCCTATTAGCTTCCAAGCACAATTCAAAGTGCTGGCTTTAGCCTATAAAGCCCTTAACTGTTCTGGCCCAGTTTACCTGTCTAAACGTATCTCCCTCTATGAACCACCTAGGATCTTAAGATCATCTGGGGAGGCCCTGCTCTCATTCCCTCCACCTTCGCAGTCACCTTTGGTGGGAACGAGAGACAGGGCCTTCTCCATGGTGGCCCCTCGGCTGTGGAATTCCCTAATGAGATCAGATCTGCTCCATCATTCCTGACCTTCCAGAAGAAATTGAAATCCTGGTTGTGGGATCAAGCGTTCGCAGAATAGACTGTCTTGCTGGCAAAGATATTGTTTTAATGGACTATGATGGACTGTTTTTAGGATGACGACTTAAATCAGTGAACTATTTTTAATGTATTTTATATCTGTTTTATTATGTGTATTTATGCCTATTTTACTCTGTTGTTGGCACTGTGATGTGCCAGTTGGTAGCTGCCCTGAGTCCCTCTGCAGAGGTTGAGAAAGAACAGGATGCAAATGCCTTAAATAAATAGTAAATAAATAGTATTTTTGGAGCTACAGCCCCCAGAATCCCACACAAAGCACTTTTCCATACCTCTGTCTCTACCACTGGTACCCATTTTCTAGTGCCCCTTCTACTTCTGTAAACTTCAGGCCTCTTTACCCTTCAATGTGTTGAAATTTAACTCCACACTGCCCAAGTCGCAAGTCCTCAATGAGGAACAGTTTAGTTAGTTTAGTATACACTAAGGGTTTCCTTTCCCCAATGTCTCTTGCGTGACAGTTGGGAATGTATCTATTTCTTCTCCTCTCTGTTTCTACTCTCATTCTGATTGGTTGTGTAGAATTATACTTTTCCACCGCAAGCCTTTTGAAAATCTGACTTCTATTTCTTACATCTTTATATGTGCAGCGTGCTTTGAGATCTCTCTCTCTCTCTTTCTCTGCGTGTGTGTCAGAGAGATGTAATGATTGGTGTTTTTCCCTCTCTTTGAAACCTTAGATGAGATGGATGTTAAAGTAGCTCAGACCCAGTTCTTTACCATGAAATGTAATTCGTTCTTTATTATTGTAAACAAACCTTTTGTGATTTTTAAGATTGGACTCTGCATCTTTACCTGCCTAAGCTCCAAATTCTTTACAGCCACAATCAATGGCAATTCATGCTCTGCTCACTAATGAGCTGAATGCTCAACGTTTCTATCCTGTTTGATTTATGGATGCTCTGCTATATTTTAGGGTAGTTTCCTTAACAGAATGTGGATTCAAAATTGCTGTACCCCAACTATGCTACTTTGTGATCTGTACTACGTTTAAACACACCCTCCTTGTGCTGTCCACCTGCAAAATATTAATGATGACATAATGTTTCAGAGAAGGGGGATCTACTGGTCAACCATGGCATAGGGAAGGTCCACATCCTAATGCAGGGTGATCTATACCTGTGACATTCAAACACAAAACCAGGATGAAAGACGATTTCCACTTGCTGTTCAACTATCAAAATGACAGAGCCGGGCAAAGGGCCAGGACAGACCTTGCTGCCTACACAGTAAGTTGTCAAAGTGTTGTGAGGCTGTGAAACTAGAATGTAAACATGACAGAACTTTTCACAACTAGATTAGCTAGCAGTTCACTTTCAAATAAACACATCCATTCACATAATCATCACCACATGCCAGTGTGGGCAAACTCAAAATCCTGTGCTTCAACTAAATTTAAGTACCGTAGTCATATTCTACCTCTCCCCAAAAACCTCCCAGGTGTCTTTCACAGTAAGAGCTAGCATACTATTGTGCTCCGAGTACTGGATAATGACTCTGGGAGACCAGGGTTTAAATCTCCACTGAGCCAAGGTAACTCCTAGGTGACTTCAGGCAAGTCTCAGCTTTAAAAGAAGAGAATGACAAATGTCTTCTGCATAAATCTTGCCAAGAAAATCCTAAAACAAACTCACAATCATGCCTAAAACACTAGCAACAGTTGGTGCACTATGTCCTAACATCTCCCAAATGCTCGGAACTGGCAATTACATGGTGTGCTTTGCTCCAGGACGTTTATTATGGGTGACTAAATTCAAAAGCAAAAGCAGGAAGCAGCAACATTTACCTGCAAAGCTCAGCTCCAGAACTCCTGCTCTATCAGCTGCTGTGGTGCCATAGCCAATTTATACCAATTAGATACATCTGCTGGGGCCAGGAGTGTAACAAGAAGCAATGTCAGCACAGCTGTTGGAGGAGGAGGAGGAGGTGCTCTGGTCTCAGTCAAATTTGAGAAGACCCGAGTTTTATTTATTGTTCGAGTCTTCAAATCCCACCACTAGGCTTTTGGATAAACCCTAGTCATTCTCTGTTCCTGCTTGGCTCACTTGGCTTTTGCACTGACAGATGAGCTTTAAACTAAGCGAGGTTTAACACATGTAAACTGACACTGTTCTGAAGCTTTTCCAAGCTATTTCATTTCAAAACAACACCCGACTCCAAGCAAATGGGAAAAGATGTGGTACTTGTTGTTCTGCTGTTATACATTTTACACATTCATATCCTATTACTTCCAAAAGCAAAGCCTTGCTATAATCCCTGCAATCCTATGCATATGTATGTAGAAGTAAAGCCCACTACTCTAAGCAGGTCTGACTTCCAGGTAAACGTGTATAAAGTCACACTCTCAGTCTAGGTAACCCAATGAGCTGTGATAAATGCTAAATTGTGAGTGGATGTGGCAGTCTGTCTCTACTGCCACACCCACGAGATAGTGGTCCACTTCAGCTTCTGTTATGCTAATAGTATCAATTTACCATTCAAGAGCAAGTATTTCAAGTATACGTACTTTGCATAAAAATAGGCATTGTTGTTGTGTGCCTTCAAGTAATTTCCAAACACCCTCCTCTGAAGCTGAGAAAGTGAAATTTGACCAGGGTCACCAGATAGGTTTCCATGGCTGAGCGGAGATATAAACCCTATTTTCAAGAGTACTTGACCATCTATGTTGACCATTTAATGCAGTTTTTAGCTGGTATTGCAGAAAGTGGTTTCTCTGTGCAGATGATTACATCGGAAATCCTGGAACCGGTTTGAGTCTCAGATGGTGATTATACAAACCACAGGGCACATAAAGGGCTTTCTTTTGCACACTTTTGTGGGAGTTTGTTGTCTGGCCACTGCAGTTTGAAGCTAACTTTGAACTGCATGGTCAGTATATATGGGGCCCTTATCTAACATTAAAGTATTTACATCACATTGTCTTCAAAAACAGGCATAGTTCACAACAGTGTTGATACCAGAAAAATCCATGCTGTCTCCAACTACTCCTGAGAATAACACCTACATTCAAAAGAAAGAGGGGAGTTTAGAGGAGTGGTAGATGGCATCTTATTGGCTAATCCCAAACTCTCAGAATGTGAAGCTAATAAAGCCATGGTAATTAATTCAGTGCCCCTCCTGGCTTGTTAGATCTTGCCGGGAGGGGTTACGTGGGCCTCTGTTGAATATCATTAACAGCTCCCTTGAGCAAGGGGTTTTTCCAGAGTGCTTAAAAGAGGCGGTGGTAGCTCCATTACTGAAGAAACCGTCATTGGACCCTGCGGTTCCTCCAACTACCGCCCAGTGTCGAACCTTCCGTACCTGGGCAAGGTGGTTGAGAGGGCAGTAATGGAGCAACTGCAGTCCTTCTTAGATGACACAGCATGGCTAGACCCCTTCCAGTCCGGCTTCCGTTCGGGGCATGGGACGGAGACGGTTCTGGTCTCTATCACAGATCAACTCCGCTGCCAGCTCGACCAAGGCGGGTCTGCGCTGCTCGTGTTATTGGACCTCACGGCAGCGTTTGACACGGTCGACCACAATCTTTTGATCCACCGCCTGGCCATGGCTGGAGTGAGGGACGGTCCTTAAATGGCTGGCCTCCTTCCTCCACCAGCGGTCTCAGCGTGTGAGGAGGGGCGGGTGGTCTCCGAGAGCTCCCCATTAGTGTGTGGAGTCCCTCAGGGGCCATTCTCTCCCCTCTATTATTTAACATCTACATGCAGCCGCTTGCACAGCTGGTGCGGAGTTATGGGCTGGTCTGTCATCAGTACGCTGATGACACCCAGCTCATTCTGAGGATGGAGGGCAGGCCGGAGTCCGTCCCCATAATTCCAACATGGCCTTGAAGCCGTTACTGGATGGCTGCGAGCCAGTAGGTTGAGGGTGAATCCGGCGAAGACGGAGATCTTGTGGCTGGGCCGCCCGGGCGGGCTGGGTGGCCGGCTTCCGACCCTGGACGGGACGGCACTGCACCCAGCGCCGTCAGTGAAGAGCCTGGGCGTCCACCTGGACTCCCAGCTGACCATGGAGGCCCAGGTCTCCATGGCCAGCAAGGCTGCCTTCTTTCACCTCCGCCAGGCTAGGAGGCTTGCCCCCTACCTATCCCGGAACGATCTAGCCACGGTGATCCAAGCCACGGTCATCTCGAGGCTAGATTACTGTAATGCGCTTTACGTTGGCCTGCCTATGTCGTCGATCCGGAAGCTCAAGCTGGTGCAGAACACTGCCGCCCGGCTCCTGTCTGGGACCCCAGCAGGTGGCCATATAACACCAATCTTGCAGGATCTGCACTGGCTGCCTATTGAGCACCGGGTCGCCTTCAAAGTGCTGGTTCTTACCTTTAAGGCCATCCACGGCCTGGGGCCAGCGTACCTGAGGGACCGTCTCACCCCATATTGCCCAGCGAGATCACTGAGGTCTGAGGAGGCCAATCTTTTAGCTGTTCCATCCGCAAAGCTGGCCCACTTAACATCGACCCGCCGGAGGGCGTTCTCAGTGATAGCCCCCCACGCTGTGGAACGCCCTCCCGGCCGAAGCCAGAGCTTTGCGTGACCTGCTCCCGTTCAGGCGGGCCTGTAAAACCCACTTGTTCAGACAGGCCTTCGGAGAGTAGGTTGGTGTAAATCCCTCCTTGCTGCTGGACCTGCTGCTGCTTATTTTAACTGTACTGCCTGTTTAAATTGTGTTTAATGTGTTTTAATTGTTTTTATGTTGTTGTTTTAACCCTTGGCATTGGGCCATCGGCTTTGTGAGCCGCCGCGAGCCCCCGGGAGTCGGCGGCCGAGAAGTCCCAATAAATAAATAAATAAATAAATAAATGATGCATTTTTAACTTTTTTCATTTTTTTCTCCTTTTCTCTACTGCTTCAAACACCAACCATTTTTCTTCCTTACCTCACCACACATTGGCTGACACTTCTTTTTGAAAATGACCTGAGCATGAGCAGACTACCCTTCCATGGTTCTGAAAGGTGTCCAGACCCTGTTGTATTCGAGCTATCATAGTATTTGACAGATCTCGGGCCATGATAGTAGAGGATGCTAGTTCTACTCCCCTCTTAAAAAATTAAGCTTAGAGTGAGAATCTACACCAGTCTTTCTCCACCGGACTTCTGCGGGGTTGCAGAATACCACTTTGACTGTGTTTGGACACAACCACACAGCAATCCATGGCCAGAGAGGAAAAACTAGAGATATCCAGCAAGAGTGTTTTGTTCTTCCAACAAGGATGTACTGGATATACCTCCTCCCATTACAACTTTTTTCCATGTCAGGAGCAACTTGAGAAGCTTCAAGTTGCTTCTGGTGTGAGAGGATTGGTCGTCTGCAAAGATGTTGCCCAGGGGACATCTGGATGTTTGATGTTTTACTATCCTTGTAGGAGGCTTCTCTCATGTCCCCGCATGGGAAGCTGGAGCTGATAGAAGGAGCTCATTCATGCTCTCCCCGGATTCGAATCTACGACCTGTCGGTTTTCAGTCCTGCTGGCACAAGGGTTTAACCCATTGCACCACTAGGGGCTCCCCCATAACAACTGAAAAAAGGACATACAAATAGGATTCTAATATTATTGAAGGCTTTCATGGCCGGAATCACTGGGTTGTTGTGAGTTTTCCGGGCTGTATGGCCTTGTTCCAGAAGCATTCTCTCATGATGTTTTACCTGCATCTATGGCAGGCATCCTCAGAGGTTGTGAGGACACCTGCCATAGATGCAGGCGAAACGTCAGGAGAGAATGCTTCTGGAACTTGGCCATACAGCCCGGAAAACTCACAACAACCCAGGATTCAAATATAATGATGGCATCAGATTCCATCTGATCTTGCAAACCACACAGGCAAACCCTGGCTAGTACTTTGATGGGATGCCAAGTTTCTGCAGACTATTTCAGAGCAAGATAATAGCAAACCACCTCTGAGTATTTCTTCCCTAGGAAAGCCCTATAAAATTAATGAAATCACAATAAATTCATGGTGTTGCCCTTCCTTTTGGAAAGCATACGTTTCAGATGCAGCCATGCAGAATGATATGTACCCCTGCCTTACAGAAATGTGGATTTACCCAAAGAGAGCAAATCTTTTTAGCTTTAATATTGTTTGTGATGTTTGCTCAAATTCAAAAGGGATGACAGGAGGAAGGAAACGGAGCTGCTCACTCTGTGCTAATCAGACCAAGCAAGCGGGGATTCCAGCATAAAAGCAGACTGGAGGAACACAGTGGAAATCTGACCTACTCTTTTGGTCTTTTGGTCTCTCTCTCTCTCTCTCTCTCTCTCTCTCTCTCTCTCTCTCTCTCTCTCTCTCTCTCTCTCTCTCTCTCTCTCTCTCTGGGTTCTTATTTCATGTTGACAGTTTAAATGGTAACATGTTTTTAAAAAAAAATAAAACTGCACATCTAATTCTAAGATAAAGAATGTATTTTAGCTAGTTATAGAAAAATAGTTCTTAAAAACGCTTATTGATTTTTTACAAATTGAAATGTGGTTCAGTTTTATGAAACCTGTATATTCCAAAATAGGCACACAGTTAATTTATGTGGCTGGGAACATCTGAATGACATGATAGTATTTATAGTACTGCACCAGAATTTTGGAAATAGGGGCACAAGTGACTATTGAGTCATGAAATTCAGTGGGTGACCTTCAGTTAATCATATTAACTATCACCTACTTCATACAATTGTTGTGGTGGCCACCACCCATAATTTGTAGATTTTATCTCCCATATGCCAAATATATACCAAATACAGATACATTTGGTTTTTGTGGACTAAATGTAGAAATTTTGATTTTCTCTGTTGAATTTTGATTCATTAATTTCAGTCCAGTTTTTGAGTTTTCTTAATTCTTTTCCAATCTCCTAACCCTAACCCTTTCCAGGTTTATGTCATCTGCATACTTCCGCCCACCCCATTATTTAAGTCATTTACAAAAATGCTGAAGTAGTAATGCTCCTAGGACAGACTCCTGAAATATTCCACTCAAGACTTCCTTCCAGTTTGCAGCATAGCCTTTGTGCATGGTTTTACAACCAATTAATTGTGGAAGAGATGGGAACATCTGGCAATACAGTACTAATGGAAATATCATGGTGGTCTTTATCAGGTACTTTGCTGAAATCCATAGCATTGTATTGTCAAAGGCTTTCATGGCCGGAATCACTGGGTTTTGTGAGTTTTCCGGGCTCTATGGTCATGTTCCAGAAGCATTCTCTCCTGATGTTTCACCTGCATCTATGGCAAGCATCCTCAGAGGTTGTGAGGTCTGTTGCAAACTAGGAAAATGGGGTTTATATATCTGTGGTTTATATATCCAGGGTGGGAGAAAGAACTATTTTCTTTTCAAGGTAGGTGTGAATGTTTAAATTGGCCATCTTGATTAGCATTTAATGGCCCAGCAGTTTCAGGGACTGGTTTCTTACTGCCTGGGGGAATCCTTTGTTGGGAGGTTATTAGCTGGACCTGATTGTTTCTTGTCTGGAATTCCCGTTTTTGAACAAAATCTGTTTTTGAATAAAATCTGGCTACCGTTATTTTAAAAAACCTCAAAAATTATAAAAGTAAATAAAGAAGAACATTCAAAAACAGGGGACTCTCTTATCAATGTTGATTTGCAGTCCAGATTTATAATCAAGATCTCTATAGTTACATGGAAGCACGCAGTTCTCTCTCACATTCACTTTTTTAGTAGAAGAATAAGGCAAATTATGTATTGCATAATTCTGTCTTTTTAATTGTGATGTTAACATTTAATAAATCAATCAATTCTGCCACATCTATTATTTTTTTAAGAATACGGTATATGGTTCCTGTGTAATATTCCAACCATGAGAGTCATCCCACCAGGTCTCTACTATTCTTATATAGTCACATTTGCCTTCCTGTCTTCAAGGTCTTCTTGTTTATTTTCTAAACTCTGTGCAATGATTAATACACAGTTGAAACTATGTTTATTCTCAACTATTAATTTACTACCAGTTTTTCTGTGGATACCATTATGTCCCTCAGCTTCTCCTGGTTGTTTAGAGCAGGCATGAGCAAACTTTGGTACTCCAGGTGTTTTGAACGTCAACTCCCAGAAATCCCAGTCAGTTTACCAGCTGTTAGGAATTGTGGGAGTTGAAGTCCCAAACACCTGGAGGGCCCAAGTTTGCCCATGCCTGGTTTAGAGCTTGGGATGGTGTTTGAACTATCAAGGATTTCATTTAAAATCCTCTTGATTAGACTTGCCATGCTACTACCAAATACCAAATCTTCTCAGAATTTGTGAGATTCAGCCTATCTGTAGTTAGTAGCGCTCTGTCTGGTGAAGACTGTTACATCAGAAGCTATCTATACCATTTAGACAACTAGTGATTCACCTTTAGGACCTTTTTGTTCCTGTGCAGTCCTCTACAGTTCACCGGCCTGTGCCTCAACCCCCTTCAGCTTTCTGCTCAAAGCTTCATAGTCAGAGGTCATCTGCTCAAATGTGTTTTTGCCTGTGCTTTGGTCCCCACGTGAATTGCTAGTGACATCCTAGATATGTACACCAGGAAGACTGCACACTTCCCAATTCATTTTGCCAGGCTCACAGACAGCTGCCTCTGTACCCCTGAGCAATGATTCCCCAACCACCAGCACCTTCATTTTCTTCTTGTGTTTGGCATTACCTAGACTCTTTCCATGGCATGCAATATCTCTTCTTTGACCTTTTTTTTTTTTTACCAAGAGCTGCGTCCAATCAAAACCATTTTACAACTCAGAAGAAAAACACAGGCTGGCTGAACAGATACCTCCTTCACACTCTGCATTTCAGATGTTCACTTTCCATTTCCCAAGAGATCTCCTTCCACTACACTTACTCATATATAACTCACATGCCCCACACACATCTAACTTGGTGTTTGCTCAGGTGAGGCAGAGCCGATGTAAGAGGAAGAATTTTGTCTCAACTGCAAATTGGTCCCAGTGGGGCTCAGCAGGTGCTGGACTCTGCTCTATCCAGATACAGGGAGGTGTTATTACAACAAGCTCATTATGCTTGACTGAATCAACTGCTTTTCATTGTCACGTTTAGCTTATGCCTAAAAAGTTAGCAAATAGGTATAGAGGAAGTGATGGTTTAATTGCCTCAGGGCTCATCTGCACAATATTTGTTTTTAGTCTTGAAAGCACTCTAGTTCTCTAGTCAAGCCCATTAACACTTTCAGAAACAGACTGTAGGTATGTCCTTCTCCTGCCTTCATTATTGCTCTGCCTAGCACATAGTTCTAGACAAACTAGCTACTCTTAGCAGGCAGAAACTGCTTGGGGCAAGGGAAAAGTCATTATCCATGCATGAAATCCACGCTATTCTACCTTTCACAAAGCTCGTCTATGAATGGGGAGAACTCTCTTCAGCCAAACAACAATTTCTGCCTCAAAGCATGAAGCAGCCACCTGAAAGGAGGAGAGGTAGATCACGAGGAGCTCAAGTCAGGATGAGGGGCCCATGGTCATTAAGGAGATAATCTTCTACTGTATCTTTATATAGCTCATAATGACAGCATTCATGTCCTTGTCTAAAATAATACTGAAAGGAAGGAGTACAGTGCATACATTGTCGTAATGAAAAATAAATGGCTTCAGCTCAAAATTGGTAGTGTGAACTACACGAAAATCTAATGAAACTGTCAAGCTTCAACTTCCATTTGGGATACAGAGTGACCTAAAAGAGTTAAGAAAAAAACTCAACATTTTCAGAATTCAGAATAGACTTCTGCTTGGTTTAAAGTATTTAGCAGCTACTACCACTGAATACCATTTCAATGATGAATACACATGCCACCAACATGCAGTTTTACTCTTGACAGTAACAATTATTGACCCTTACAAGAGCACTAAATAATAAAGAACTATCTTTTCCTTTCCCTGAAAGGATTGCCTCCCCTGATCTGTTGGGGTCATGGCTAGAACAGACGCTCCATCTGCTCTGGCATTGTCAAAAAGCAAGATGGAGAAAATGTGGCATTTTAGATAGGATGGGTGAGAGAGGTGTCTCTTGAATCACTAAGGCAGGGAACCTACTTGCTCCATTAAGCATCAGCAAAATTATGCAGCTTTGAAGATTTAAACAGTATACATTCCCACTCAATGTAAAACCACAACACAACCAAGAGTCAGTTCTTAAATTATGAATGTGGCATCATCACTACTTACCATACCATTCTGACTACTGTAAGGATATCTTACAGCAGCATCTCTTAGAGCAGTCTAGACTTCCTTGGTCTTCCTCACCTGTTATGGAGCAAAGTACAGTTCCCATTTCCTTCTTCAGGCAGGAAAAAACAGATGATGGAGCAGCAGAAACATGGAATGGAGAAGTCACCACTGCATCTCCATTTGTAGCTATAGCCAAATTAGAAGCTGGTCTTCATCCCTGTAGCGTTAGCACATCATAAGCTTTGCTATTATTTTATACTATATAGAGGTGCACAACCAGATACAGTCTTTAAGCTAAGAATGTGTATGCAAGAATCACAACCCTGCATTATGTGCTCCTCCAGTAGGGTTTCCAAGTTTCCCTTTCCACAAGGGATGCTCTTTATTTGAGGGACAGTATGCACGACTCTTACAGGGCTGGTAGGTATTCCTTCTTAAAGAAATGTCTCCTATTTCAGGTTTGAAATGTTTTCCTTTTAAATCTGTAGTTCTCAACCTGTGGGTCCCCAGGTATTTTGGCCTACAACTCCCAGAATCCACAGCCAATTTAGCAGCTGTTAGATTTCTGGGAGTTGAAGGCCAAAACATCTGGAAACCCACAGCTTGAGAACCACTGTTTTTAATAGACCAAACTGCCCATAAGTATGCGTTTTGGCATCTGGGTCCTCCATTAAGACAGAAATGTGTGTGCATCATATAATCTAGGAGTATGGACAATACATTAATTTTACTCAGTAACACACATATGCTGTATACACTCATATATAAGTTTAGAAGTTTCCGTTTAAAATGACATAAAAAGTGGACTGACTTATCCATGTGTCAATGTACTGTAGCCTTCTCTTGCTCTGAGTTAGGGCAAAAGGCAATATCTTAGCCTGTCCCAAGAGAACATTAAAAATAGCACCATCAACCCCCTCTATTCTCCTGCTGCAATACCACTTCTGGTCTTTTCAAATACCTAGTCAGGAAAACGGCAGTACATTTGAGGTAGCGTTGGCATTTCCCTTGCGCTGTAGAAAGACTCTCAATGTATCCACAGTGATATGAAAATTCATAATTTTAACCCCCAAACCTGCCTTCAACTTATATATGAAGTTGACTTATGCATAAATATATCCGGTAAGTTAATTCAAGTCAACACTTCTGTTTGGTAATTAGGTAGAACATTAATGTGTTAATAGTTCCTGATTGTCATGAATTGTGAATATGCCTATTTTGAAAACCTGTCCATGATACCTTCTAGATGTTGAATTGCAGCTCCCAGCATTCCTTACCTTTGATTCTGCGGGCTAGGGCTCTTGGAGTTGCAATCCGGCAATATCTACAAACTACCCAATTCCAAGCTTTGCTTTAAGCAATGACACAATGTCTTTTTCCTTACATCCAGCCTCAATTGAAATAGTGTTTTCCAATGTAATGTTGGCAGGGAAGGACTGTAAATAGAGGTAAGATACAGTTATAAAGTTGCAACAGGGGCCCTATCTACACTGACCCATTGATGCAGTTTCAAACCGGTACCGAAACAGCCTTGGTCACCTTGGTAGATGACCTACGCCGGGAACAAGACAGGGGGAGTGTGTCCCTCTTAGTTCTGCTAGACCTCTCGACGGCCTTCAATACCATCGACCACAGTATCCTTCTGGGACGCCTCAGGGAGATGGGACTTGGGGGTACTGTTCTGCAGTGGCTCCAGTCCTTCCTTGAAGGTCGTGCCCAGAAGATGTTGCTGGGGGACACCTGCTCGCCCTCACAACCACTGACTTCTGGGGTCCCACAGGGTTCTAGACTGTCCCCCATGTTGTTTAACATTTACATGAAGCCACTGGGAGAGATCAACTGGAGTTTTGGGGGCAGATGTCATCTGTACGCGGATGATGTCCAACTCTATCACTCCTTCCCACCTATCACTAAGGAGGCTGTGCAGGTCCTGAACCAGTCCTTGGCCGTGTCGGACTGGATGAGGGTAAACAGATTGAAACTTAATCCAGACAAGACAGAGGTACTCCTGGTCAGTGGAAAGGCCAAACAGGGGATAGGGTTACAGCCTATGTTAGATGAGGTTACACTCCCCCTGAAGACACAGGTTCGCAGTTTGGGAGTGATCCTGGACGCATCGCTGAGCTTGGAACCCCAGGTCTCGATGCTGGATGGGAAACCTTTTGCACAATTAAAACTTGTGTGCCAGTTGCACCCGTTCCTTGGGAAGTCTGACTTGGCCACGGTGGTCCACGCTCTATTTACATCCCGAATGGATTACTGCAATGCTGTCTACGTGGGGCTTCCTTTGAAAACCTCTCAGAAGCTTCAATTAGTCCAATGGTCAGCAGCCATGTTGTTAACCGGAGCGGCATACAGGGAGCGCACTACTCCTCTGTTGCGCCAGCTCCACTGGCGGCCAATCAGCTTCCAAGCACAATTCAAAGTGCTGGTTTTAACCTTTAAAGCCCTGAACGGTTCTGGCCCAGATTACCTGACCAAACATATCTCCTGCTATGAACCATCATGAAGCTTAAGATTATCAGGAGAGGCCCTGCTCTCGATCCCATCACCTTCACAAACACGGTTGGTGAGGATGGGAGACAGGGCCTTTTCGGCAGTGGCCCCCTGTCTGTGGAACTCCCTCCGTATGGACATCAGGTTGGCCACCTCCCTTCTGTCCTTTAGAAGACAACTGAAGACCTGGCTCTGGAACCAGGCATTCATCTAGAGGGGAACGGCAATATGAAAGAAAAAACTTTTGGACATCCCAATATTGGACTCTCCCAGCTTGGCTTTGGTGTATTGGCACGCTAATTTATTATTAATGAATTCACTGTTCAATCTGGATAATGTTTTAACTGGATTTTATTGTTTTAAGTGTAACTTTACTGGTATATATGTGGATTGCATCACTGGAGGCTCATGTAAGGCTGCCCTGAGTCCCCTTGTGGGCAGGATAGAAATGTAGATGATGATCATGATGATGATGATGATGATGATGATAATAATAATAATAATAATAATGAAGAAAGTGGTATCATTGTGCAGACAATTACATAGGAAATCCTGGATTTTGAGGTATAGGGATTATCCAAACCACAGGTGACTGATGTGAATTGAGGCCTTTTTAATGTGCTTTTCTGGGAGTTTGTTGTCTGGCCATAGCAGTTTGAAGCTAGCTTTGAACTGCCTGAAGTGGTCAGTGTATGCATCTTTATGCATACATGCATCTTTATGAAAAATGCCACCACCTAGCTCATTCGAACTTCATTTCAAATCTGTGCATGCCTTAGCCTCATGTACTCTCCCTCTATTCAATCATTTTAACAATCTCATCCTGAATTAGACAGGGGGAAATACCATCAAATAATTCATTCCACTAATTTAACACTTTCTTGAATAAATTACTTAGCTCGGTTGCATGTTTTCCATTATTCACATCCCACTAAATCACTATACAATCTCTCTTTCTCTCCCCCAGTATTTCACTCCCATTCTGCCATGCTTCAACTGAATATGTGCAGCCTCCTCTTCAGTGCCCAATTCGGTCTTGCTTCTCTCAGGCAATTTTTCTAAAATGTTTTCAGTTTTTACTTCTTTCATATTTGACCTTTTTTCGCTTACTCTTGATTCACTTAATGTCTTCTGCATCTCTCTACAGTTTCTCTTGTGCATTCATATCTAATACAATTGCACTCTCATAATTCTCTCTAGCAGGCATTTCTAAGACACTCTGAAAGTAAATTACATCTATAAAGGTAAGACCCTAGGGACTTTGAAGGCCTCTTGCATTAGGCTAAATAGAAATAATAATGAGCAAGGAAAATAAGCACTTTTCTTTCCAAATAGTTCAGCATTCTACTATTTGAGGGTGTGTGTGTGGGGGGGGGGGACAGAAACAGATGTTGCACAATAATTTAATCTCCAAGCATGTCAGAAGAGTATTTAGTGTTTTTTTTAAGTGGGTGTTTGTGAAGGTTGTAAACAAGGAGAGCAGAGCTATCTAACAATGTTTGTGAAGGTTAACATCATCTAGTTTTATATTGGTTTTGTTTCTGACAGAATGAGCAACCAATATCATGTGGATCACATAGAAGTATAGGTTGCTTATCTGTAACCATATTTCTTAGAGTGTCCATTTGTGAAATCCGCACATATGGGTTTCCCTATGCGCATGTGCAGCAAGCCATAACATTCTAGAGTTTTGTACTATTTTTTATTCAATTTTTGGCAGAAGCTCCGCCCATCCTCCCAATAGTATATATGTACCAAGGCGGGGCTTTGCCTTAGTTCCTCGGCGCAAGACAGCAGCCAAGGAAAAGGTATGACATGAGAGGGGAGGACGGGCGGGGTTGTGCAGATTTCACAGATGGACACCTTCTTCTTCTTCTCTTCCACCCATTCTCTATGTACAGTATATCAACACTTTCATAGCTGACACAGGAGAATAATTTCTTAACCTCCATTCTCAGGAACCTCATCTCTATCTGTACAATGGTGGCATTTTTATCAACTCAATCCATAGGTAAATGGCATTCAATATGCCACAAAATCTTTCATCCCAATACACCTTGAGTTTGTACCAACCTATGCCCCAGATTACATTTCTAGACACTCCTGTACAACTATAAGGATTTTCTCCTATCAAAAGTCTCTCAACTCCTAGATATGTCTACTTGCTTCAGACTTCTACCCAAAATCTATGCAGTAATTCAAGTGGGAAGGGGATAGGTATCCGGGCATCACATTCCTGCACCTAGATGCTCTTGAGATCTTCATGCTCAATACTCAAATGTAAGTGTGAGCATATATGAGGGTAATATTTTTATTTATTTATTTATTTATTTATTCGGCTTAATAGACCGCTCTATCTGAAGCTCAGAGCGGTTTACAGCACATAAAATATACCAGATAAAAACACATAAAACGACATTATAAAATCAATTTAAAACCCCACTCCCAACAATAAAACTACAGCAGATCAACACATAGTGCAGGTGGCAATGACGTAGCAGGGTGGCAAGTTACGGCAGGCACCAGTCAGGCGCCGAATGCCTGCCTAAACAGCCGGGTCTTACAGGACCTGCGAAATGTCATTAAGTCCTGTAGAGCTCGCGTCTCCTCTGGCAGCGAGTTCCATAAGGTCGGCGCGGCCACTGAAAACGCCCTCTGCCGCGTACTGGATAGCCTGCAGGTCTTTATACCAGGGACCTGGTATGCATAATTATCCACTATTCCCAATTTGAGTGTTACTTTTGTTGCAGATGAATATCTGCATAGACTGTCAAAATACACATTCCACTGCTTTCTCTACTAAAGTCCCACAATATAACACAATGGACCGCGAGAAGATCCAACCAGTCCATACTTCAGGAAATAAAGCCCGACTGCTCATTGGAGTGAATGATATTAGAGGCAAAGATGAAGTACTTTGGCCACATAATGAGAAGACAGGAAAGCTTAGAGAAGACAATGATGCTGGGGAAAATGGAAGGAAAAAGGAAGAGGGGCCGACCAAGGGCAAGTTGGATGGATGGCATCCTCGAAGTGACTGGCTTGTCTTTAAAGGAGCTGGGGGAGGTGACGGCCAACAGGGAGCTCTGGCGTGGGCTGGTCCATGAGGTCACAAAGAGTCGGAGCAACTGAACAAATAAACAGCAATAACAACACATATATCTGGATAGAGAGTCATGCTTTTCAAAGGATATACGGTACATTTGGCATTTATTAGACCACAATACTAATCTGTTGAACTGAAAAATATCAAAGCCAAACTAATACTTAGGAATAAGCTACTGCAAGACAGATTCATAAGAAAGTGTGATGGGAAACCACTAGCGGTCATATTATATAACTGCACTACGACTACTCCAATGTATAATCCATGAACTAAGCTCATTTGGACAATTTAAGACATCTATATGTTTTAATCATTGTTCTATTTTTAATATATACAGTACATTTTATGGTCTTTTGTTTTACTTTGTTTTAACTGTTATACCCCACCTGGAGAGGCAAGTGACAAATGAAATTATTTCTTTATTATGATTATGATTATTATTATACTGACACAAAAACACAGCATGACCAGTGAGTATAATATATATGCTGGATTTCATATCACAAATCACAAGTCAAACACTTCCCAAGCGTTTAGGACTATGTGATGTATTTCCGAGTGATGCGCGCAGATCCAAGTAAGGTGGCGTTTTGCAGTTGACAGATCATGAATTTTTCAATGTTTATGGTTTTCAAATGCCGGCTCAGATCTTTTGGCACAGCACCCAGGGTACCGATTACCACTGGGACCACCTGTACTGGTTTATGCCAGAGCCTTTATTTATTATTATTATTAATACAGCGCTAGTTTTGACCACATGCATTATGCTATATCAGTGTTTCCCAACCACTGTGCCATGGCACACTAGTGTGCCGTGAGCGAACACCTGGTGTGCCGCGGAAAAACCTCCCTTCCCCCCTTGCTTCCCCTCCCTGCCGAACTCCTGCTGCTGCTTGCAGGGGGAGGAGGAGGAGGAAGGGCCGGGCGGCGGCGTAGAAGAAGGGGCTGGGGCGCCGCCTCCTTCAGCCGTTTTTGTGTTTATGTGTACCAACTATTACTACATTTGGCATTGGCTGGACGTGATAGCCTTTCTAGTGACTGTGTAACAACTCTCCCGTTTACCAGTTATACACGAAGGACTCATCTAATGCCCACAGTAGCATATATATTGAAGGTGGAAGCCTCATTATTGTTCCATGAGGTGTATTGATACATAAGAACAGTACTAGTGGACTGCTTTGAAGCTATATGGACACATTTTTTCTAAACACAGAGAGAGACTGACAGCTGTTGAGCAAGACCTTCGTGTGTGTCTTTCTGCCATTCCTGCTAGGATATCTATGTTGTGTTCATCGAAACAGGCCCAGGTTTCACACTGAGTGTATAAATACATCTAAAAACATATTAACTATATGTATTACTGTGTTAGAGTGTCATTTTGGTTGGTGGTGTGCCCCAGGATTTTGTAAATGTAAAAAGTGTGCTGTGGCTCAAAAAAGGTTGGGAAACACTGTGCTATATCAACTGCCTTAAATTTCTACATTCAACATAAATCAAACTGCAAAAGAATAAACTGGCATATAACTGATATCACAAAGTTCAATATTTATAAAACAACAACGGTTGCTGAACATTTTGTCCTCTTAAGAAGTAATTATTAACAAAGGAATTTCCTACCTGAAACCACTGGATTATGATTTACCAAGTTAAATTCTATTACATTTCTCCTGAATTAAGATAACAAGCATTTTTTAAATTAGAGGTGTTAATTAATTTAGTAGTATCAGAACATGTGGGTCATCATCAACACTGTTTTGCATAATCCAATTAAGATTGTCATCTCCATTTACATTTCATTTTAATACAGACTTTATGGTAACAACATCAGGACAGCTTTTGTTTTTCCCTTTGTATCTCACTAATATTCAGTTTAAATAAAAGGAAATGTTCTCAAGAATCGCGACGTTCATTATCTGTTTGAAGCATTTATACTCAGCCCTTCAGCTGAAAAGGTTATGTGAACTTGCAGCAATCCATGCCCTCAGCCTCACAATTTAAATTTAAGGCATGATATATCAAGGCTAAGCATCTGAATGGAAATGCTCTGGTAAACCAGTGAGAAAAACTCCACATTGGGGATCAATTTCCCAACTGAAACAACTGCCATCAGAGGAGCTACTTCCAATAAAGTGTCCAGAGGAGCAAGGGACAGAACAGATGGGAAAGCTCCACCCTGCATGTTGGCAAGCTAATCCCTACCTATCTGTTTTCAAATATTTCTTCTTTTGCTATGTATATTGGAAAATAATTTAGTCATTCAGAACCAGAATTTCAAACCCAAGAATGATAGGTTTCTTCACCTAATAAGAAGCATATTTTTGAGGATCGTGTTCATCTTCTATTGCTCCCCAATTTATGTTCCGTATATATTGTTAGCTAATATAGCATTTTTAATATGCAATTGGCACCTAATTAACCAATGATAGAATTGAACCAAACTTGGCACACAGAACTCCCGTGACCAACAGAAAGGTTTGGTAGGCATTGACCTTGAGTTTTGGAGTTGTAGTTCACCTACATCCAGAGAGTACTGTGGGCTCAAACAATGATGGATCTAGACCAACCTTGGCACAAATACTCAATATGCTCAACTGTGAACACTTGTGGAGTTTGGGGAAACTAGATCTTGACATTTGGGAGTTGCAGTTGCTGAGATTTATAGTTCACCTACCATCACAGCAAGAGGAGGGCTTTTGGTGGGAGGATTCTCTGTCTGGTTACAAAAAGGAAGAAAAGGACAGGTGGAGAGATCTTCAGCCTTCTCTGCCAAAGGGGTTCCTAAGACCATCAGAAATATAAGTTTTCTGATAGTCTTTGGCGACCCCTCTGAAACCACCCTCATGATTCCACTCCCAGGGGTCCCATCCCCCATTAGACCATTCTACTGGCTATACTGGTTAGAGAGATGGGATTTGTAGTCCAATAACACCTGGAGAGCCACTCCTACAAGAATGAAAAAATAACTATTCTCCAGATCTTATTGGACTCAGTTGAGATCCCATTAACCTTAAACAGCACAGTTAATGATAAGAGAAAATGTAATTCAGCAACATGTGGAGGATCACACACTCTCCACTCCTGATCAAATCCAATTAAATCTGCAGTCTTCATCTTGAAAAGGTGAATAAATTAAGACTTCAGCAGCTTCCCTCCACCCTGCCTGTTTTGCTTACCCTCCAGTCTGATAAAGATTTCTGAAAAACATTCAGTCTTGCTTTTTATCTTTCTATGCTGTCTGCTTTTTGCAGTCAATATAATGATTTCACATACTTAAGCTTTAGTATAAATGGGATAGTAATTTCATTTTGTTCTGATTTCCCTATTAAATTTTCTACTCTACGGTTCTCTGTCTGTGCATAGACTATACATATGCCTGCAAACTTAGAGTAAGATTTGATTTATCTGATGAACTCTCATCCAAGGAGACTTATGCCGTACTAGACATTATGTAACAAGAGTCTCTTTTTAAAAGTATGATTAATTTAGCTAAAGTTCTAATTGAAAGATAATTTTGTGAAATATTCCTTGTGAAATTTCAAAGAGAGGTAAGACAGCAAGACAAAAGCACTACTGCCTTTCTCCCCTTTTCTTACTGCAACATGTGGAGGATCACACACTCTCCACTCCTGATCAAATCCAATTAAATCTGCAGTCTTCATCTTGAAAAGGTGAATAAATTAAGACTTCAGCAGCTTCCCTCCACCCTGCCTGTTTTGCTTACCATCCAGTCTGATAAAGATTTCTGAAAAACATTCAGTCTTGCTTTTTATCTTTCTATGCTGTCTGCTTTTTGCAGTCAATATAATGATTTCACATACTTAAGCTTTAGTATAATTGGGATAGTAATTTTATTTTGTTCTGATTTCCCTATTAAATTTTCTACTCTACAGTTCTCTGTCTGTGCATAGACTATACATATGCCTGCAAACTTAGAGTAAGATTTGATTTATCTGATGAACTCTCATCCAAGGAGACTTATGCCGTACTAGACATTATGTAACAAGAGTCTCTTTTTAAAAATATGATTAATTTAGATAAAGTTCTAATTGAAAGATAATTTTGTGAAATATTCCTTGTGAAATTTCAAAGAGAGGTAAGACAGCAAGACAAAAGCACTACTGCCTTTCTCCCCTTTTCTTACTGCAAAACAAATGAGGTGATACCATTGTTTTCCTAACATTTTTCTCCTCATATTCTTCCATGTAATCCATAATAGCAGTGCTGCCCCCATCTTCACCCCTCCTTCACCTCACCTCTTGCTGCTTTAGCTCTCAGCTGCTTTTAGACATTTCCCCCTTACTACTTCTGGAGGTGGGATGTTCTTCCTTTAATTTTGCTTTTTAGCATTGATCCCCCCCCCTTCCAAAGTATAGCTTAAAAAACTATATCTAATAAACAGATGTACTTCTAGTTTGGACATCACACCAATTTTCTAAGGTTCCAATATCCATTATTCTCTCGCGTCTCTTCTTCAGAATTTATTGCTTCTGTGTGTCACAACTTTCTTTAGATATCATCTCTAGTTTCCTTGCTTGTTCAGCATGCCTTCTAACAGCACACAAACTCTTGCCCAACCAGTTCTTTTGCAAAGCCATCCCCTTCCATTAGCCTCTATTTTTCCGACAGTCATTATCTTTGATGCTCTCCACCTTCTGCCTAGACTGCAAGCTACCTTTCCTTCGGCTTCCTTTGTGTGTCCTTGAGTTTGCATTTAAATTTGTTGTTGCTTGCCATCAAGTCAACTTGACTTCATGAACTCTGGCCTCCAAGAACTCTGGTCATCAACTCTCCTATTCACATCTTGCAAATTCAGATAATGGCTCTTTGATTGAATCAATTCACTTGTAATGTGATCCTCCCTTTTTCCTACTATCATCTTGGCTTCTAGTGGGAGTTCAAGCCTGATTTGCTCAAGGAAGCGGTTCTCAACCTGTGGGTCCCTAGCTCTTTTGGCCTACAACTCCCAGAAATCCCAGCCAGTTTACCAGCTGTTAGGATTTCTGGGAGTTGAAGGCCAAAACACCTTGGGACCCACAGGTTGAGAACCACTGCTCTAGGACTCATCCATGTATTTTTTTAATAGCTGGTGGTCCCAATAGAACTTCCCTCACTATCACATGTCAAATGTGTAGGGTTTCTTCCTGTCTGCTTTCATATCATACATAAAATGTGGAAATAATATGACATGGTTGGTTCTAAGTGTGGCATCTAATAATAGATCTTTATACTTGAGGATTTTATCTAGTTTCTTCACAGCTGTTCTTGTAGTCTTAGCCTTGTTCTGATTTTGTAACTTTGTGTGTATGTGCCTTCGAATCATCCATCGACTAATGGCGACACTATAAACTTTATAAGGTTTTCTTAGACAAGAAATACTCAGGTGGCCCATTGCATTCTCTGAAATATGAGCTACAGCACCTAGTATTCAATGGTAGTCTCCTAAGTATGAAGTAGTACCCACATCTGATCCTGCTTAGCCTCCAAAATCAGATGGGATCTGGTGTCTATAGGGTATTTTGGTCCTACCGCTTCTTAGCCACAGTCTTCAATTTGATTAATGACTGAGCCAAAGTTTTTAAAAACATCTAAATGGTTATATTGCCTTCTTTTCTCTGGCACTTTCACTTACTTAACTTTCTAGCCTTCAATCTTCTTGCAAGTGAAAATAGTGTGCAGAAAGGATATGCTCACAACTATTGTAAAACACATCCGCACAGTCAACCAAAGCCAGAGGCTTCACTGATAATCCCAATTGTAAAAAAAAATGCTGCATGTTTCACAGTATTGATTACTCACAGCCAAAACGGAGATTAAGGCAAACTAGCAAACTGTTCCAATTTAGCCCTAATGGAAAATGCATACTCCAGGAGTTTCCATGACCTAAAATATTAAATACAACCTATATTTTAAAATACAAACTCAAAGTATCAATGTATTAAATTTATTTGGTTTAATATACGCATTGCTCAAACATAGGAATTACTTCAAGCAAGAAAATGTCCGTGTAAATTTAAACTGTGATATATTAAATTTGTTCCACATGGGAGGGTTTATATCTGATTCAAACGGAGGGGACTCTTTTAACACTTTGCTATTTAAAGTAATATTTTCATTTGAGTTTCCCTAAGGCAGAGCATTGCTTTAGCTCATTGCAGCTATAATTGTGTTGGAGAGCAGGAATAATTTTGGTCCTTTCCAACAGCTGTCTACTGCTGCCCTCTTGCTGCTTTTTAAATAAGTAATCTCCAGCCAGGAGCAGCCATAGCAACAATAAAAGTGTCACCAGCCTTACATGCTTCCTTTGGTGGTAATTCTAGGACATTTATCATCATAAAAAATAGCTCATGTCATCCTGCATGATATTAAAAGTTGCTCCAGGACTTTAGTAATGAAACAACGTGCCTGCCAGACCTATGGAGAAGCAGAGCACATGCAGTGTTCCCCCTACGGCTAGTCGTCAGTCATCTGCTTGCTCTTTTAACATAACCAAGATTTTTCAGGCCATGTCTCTGGAAGTCTGTGGAGACCAGCCAATGATAGTTTCTTGTTTTATCTTTAGTCCTTTCTTCCCAATCCGTGCAGTTGCCACTCTTTTGAACAAAAGGAATTGACCCTGAAACAGTGGCCAGGGTATTTTTCTGAAATTGCATCATATTTGAGGAGCTGAATAGGGCTGCCCAACCTGTATGATAGGAGAATTTAACTTACATGATCATCAGCACCCAGGTTGACCTATATTTACAGCTTACAATTTTAAAAAGCAAATTGATACATATTCCTAAAACGGTAAGAGATAGCTAAGTCATTTCATCAAGGTCTTCAACAAAAAGTATTTGTGATTACAACATTGTTCTGGGTAGTTAATGCTTATATAAATCTGTAGTATATCCAAGGTAGTAAAAGCTTCCTATAAATGTGATGAGATAGGAACCATGTTCGTGTTATCCTGATCTGATAAGCTCAAGCTTAGCTTGAGGCATGATTGGTATTCCTTTAGATCAGGGGTGGCAAACTACGGCCCGGGGTCTGGATGTGGCCCTTCGAGCGATGTCATCCGGCCCGCCGCAAGCAGAGAGCAAGGCGAGGGCAGCGCGGCTTCCTTGCCGCAGAGAGCGAGGCAAGAGCAGCGCGGCTTCCTTGCCGCAAAGATGCTTTGTTTCCGGCAACAGCAACAAGGAAGGGAGCGTTCTCCTTTCCCTCGCAGCAACTCCAGAAGAACTTCCGCAGGAAGCCTCGCCTCCCGCGCGATGCCATCTGTGACCTCCTTCGTCCGGAGGTGCCAAGGGCGGGCCGAAGCCAGGGTCGGCGGAGGCAGCGTGCCCGCCTCGCCCTCCTACTCACCGCTTTCTCCATGGGAGTGGGAGGGGAAGGGTGCACGGAAGGAGCCTTCCCTTCATTCAGGCCGAGGGAGGGCAGTGAGGAGGGAGAAGCAACGGAGCGTGAAGGCCCTCGGGGAAGGGAATAATGTGAGCCCGAGGCTTTTGCGTACCTGTAGGCCTCGCTTTCCGAACTCCGACTCCCAGAAGACTCCACTGCATTGGGCAACGAGCCGGCACCGGAGCGAGTTGGAGGACTCCGAGGCGGATTCGCTGCCGTCCCCGTGCCCTTCCCCTGGCGCCAGAGCCGCGACGAGAGCATCGAAGCCAGGGTTGGCGGGGGCAGCATGCTCGCCTCACCCTTGTACTCGCCGCACCCCCCGTTCAGGGCCTCGGAGCCCAGCACACCCACCAACAGGTATGAAGGCTCATCACATTCATTCTCCGCCAGGCCTGGGCCAACTTGGGTTTTCCAGAGGTTTTGAACTTCAACTCCCAGCATTCCTAACAGCCTCAGGCCCTGTCCTTTTCCCCCTCAGCCATTTATAATAATAATATAATAATATAATAAATAATATAATAGTGTTATATTATATTATAATTTCAATATATTATGTCTATATATATATATACTATAATATAATAATTATGATATTAATACTAATAATATATGAATATTTCTTGATATATTAATATAATAATATTAATGATGTGTAATATATAATAAATATAGTAAACAAATAAATAAATAGGTGCGGCCTTCCATAATATTTTTTGGCTCTCGTGTGGCCCCTTGGAAAAAATAATTGCCCACCCCTGCTTTAGATGATTGAATGTCATACTAGAGTCCAATCTGTATGCTGGACAAATTTTCTGCTCTATTTCAACAAGCCCTTAAAACATACTGATGCTATCTTTGAACAAAGACCATGTCTCAACAACTCCTCAGTTGGACTACATTGGTGAGTTGGCACAATGGGTTAAACCCTTGTGCCGGCTAAACTACTGACCGTTGGCAGTTTGAATCCACAAGATAGGGTGAGCTCCTGTCTGTCAACTCCAGCTTCCCATGCAGGAACATGAGAGAAGCTTCCCACAGGATAGTAACACATCCGGGCGTCCCCTGGGCAACATCTCTGCAGAAGGCTAATTCTCTCACACCAGAAGCAAGTTGTTGTTTCTCAAGTCCCTTCTGACACGATAAAAAAAAAATATTACATTGAGCTTGTAAAAAGATTGGAGATGTGTTCTAATACAGATGCCAAAGAATGAAAAATGTATCTATTATTATATATTATTTATTATTTACTTTATTTATTCTCCACCTTTCTTCCCATGGGGACTCAAGGCAGCTAACAATCTCACACTTTGATCTTAGTCTACACTATGTAACATGATTTTTGGTCCTGGGTTATAAATCTAATTTCCTAATTGGTTATATCATAAAAACAAGGAGGAAGTGTATTAAACTGCAAAAACTTTGTTTTTGCGGGACATCCTGCAGTACATTTTGCTATCATTTTCAATGATTTTTTCATAAGAGTCTCAACCAATTCAACATAGTTTGTGACAGGCACAAAAACAAAGTTTCTAGAGCGGGGTGGGCAACCTACGGCCCGCGGGCCGGCTGCGGCCCAGCAGCTGATTCTGTCCGGCCTGGAGAGAAGGGCGTCGGGGGTGGGGCCAAGAGAAAGGGGTGCCGCTACCGCCATCCCATCGCGGGCTCTGTGGGGCCTGTGTCGGCAGACAGGCCGGAGGAGCGGCGGCTTTGGAGTGCCTGCCATCCCTGGAGGAGATCTGGGCCTGCAGCGGGAGCACTCAGCAACCTACGGCGGCTGATCGCCCTGGCGATCCGGAAGACTTGATCGTCTTCTGGGTTGCCAAGGCGATCAGCCACCTCAGATCGCCGACTGCTCCCCCTGCTGGCCCAGATCGCCTCCAGGGATGACAGGCACTCCATAGCAGGGCGATCAGCTGGGGAACAGCTGGGGGCGAGAGCGGGCGGAAGCCTGCAGCCTCTGATAGCCTACTGCTCTGCTCTGCTGTGGCAGCTGGGTCCGCTTTGCCATCCGCTGGGCTGGGTCCATTGGGCCATTCCATCTTGGGATCCTTCCTCTCTTGAGGATGTCAGCCTTCATCTTGGTTCGCACCTTGTCTTCTTGAATTTAATTTAATTTTAGTGGTTTTTATTATTATTTTATAATAATAATATAATAATATAATAAATAATATAATATGATGCTATATTATATTTTCAATATATTATAATGTCTATATATATATATACTATAATATAATTATTATGATATTAATACTAATAATATATGAATATTTCTTGATATATTAATATGTTAATATTAATGATGTGTAATATATGGTAAATATAGTAAATAAATAAATAAATAATGTAGATTAGAATGTAGTTCCGCCTTTAGGTGCGGCCCTCCATAATATTTTTTGGCTCTCGTGTGGCCCCTTGGGAAAAATAATTGCCACCCCTGTTCTAGAGTATAACAACTACTTTCAAAATAAGTACCACACAATTAAACAGGAAATGACACTTTCAAACAAGGAACAGAAAAATATTCAATTTTCGTTACATAGTGTTATGAGTGGTTAAATGAAAAATAGTTAATTACAAATTTTATACCTAGTTAACTGGTGTCTCTTTCTTATGTTACTGATTTTTATGAAACAATGCATTACTAGAAATGGAAGATCTTCACAAACAAAAATTAGCAATGGAAAATTTTCCATTGCATATGTATGGTCATCAGTGAGGCATTGTCTTTATACCAAGTCAGCTTTTAGAAGGACTACTTTACTATTAATTAAATTAGCATAATTTTAATTCTGTTTCAGAAATTAATTCATCCTATCTTTCAGGCTACAGCTTTTAAGATACTGGGATCCTCTAATTGTACAACATTTTGGTGCCTCAACACTATAGAACAGGTACAGTTTTAGGTGTGTGCGTGTTTTGGAAAGCACAGGGAAGAGTTGGCATCCCTGTGGTGTTTGTTTTGCTGTCTGTGCCCCTGCTCAGAAGATTTCACCTCACTATCTGTTCCTGTGAGATTGGATTTTGAAAATAATGGTTTGTTGTGGAAACAAGGACTGGTGAGAAAGCTTCAGTTGACATACCTTTTCCCATAACAACTCTTTCAGGAATGAAATTCTTTTCCTAGGGGTAGATTTCACTCACTTCCTGTTATGTCTCCACTGTTCTTAATTCTGAGTTGTTTGTAAGTGGGATGTTTGTAATTCGAGGGCTAACAGTACGCAGGATTTAGGTTCATCTGAGCCTAATAGAGCCTACCGAACATAAAGAATGTTCTTGCATGGCTCCAATCATGTACAGATTTATACTGGAAGTTCAGTGAAATGCATAAAACTTCTGTGTAAATGTGGACAGGAGTAGCACCCATATTTTGTTACTCTTTACTTCTCCTATAGTTATCAAGAAATTCAGGGCAGTTTGCAGATAGTGAGATCCAGAATGAGGAAACTGAGTCCATGCCTAGCGAGATTTAAAGCTAAAATCCAAATCCCTCAATCAAAGAAATCACGCCAGTTGAAGCAGAAGCCACCGAGGTATTCTATTAAATCTGACCAGAAGGGATGACAGTCAGTGGTATGCCACTCAAAGACACTGACATGCCATTTAACAAGTAAAACACACATTTTATACATTTCAGTTTTTTGTCTTTTGTACGCACGCCCAGCTGGTGCTGGCTCTGTGCTGATTAGTGGAACCGGCTCTGACATCATAAGCAGCTGGGAGGATTCCCTCCACATGAAAGGGCTGCACCACCCCCAGCCAATCGGAGAGCTTTCTCTGCTTTCAATGCAGATTTTGGCTCTCCAATGGCAGGCAGGGGATGGGATGGTCAGGAAAAACAAATAAAAATATGGATTTGTGAATGGGTTATAGTGTTTTAACCATGAGATTAACAAAGCAGGGGGCATCAGGTCCCTGAGGATTATTGCTTTGGTGATTGTCTAGGGCAGTGTTTTTCAACCTTTTTTGAGCCGCGGCACATTTTTTACATTGACCAAATCCTGGGGCACACCACCAACCAAAATGACACAAAATGACACTCTAACACAGTAATACATATAGTTAATATGTTTTTTAATGTATTTATACACGCAGTGTGAAACCTGAGCCTGTTTCGATAAACACAACATAGATATCCTGGCAGGAATGGCAGAAAGACACACACGAAGGTCTTGCTCAACAGCTGAGAGTTATAGTTCAGCCACAATCAAAGAGCATTCTGAACTCCACCAATGATGGAATGGAATCAAATTTCCCACACAGAACTACCATAACCAAGAGAAAATACTATAAGAGTTTGGTGGGCACTGACCTTGAGTTTTGGAGTTGTAGTTCACCTGTATCCAGAGAGCACCATGGAGGGGAGGAAGACGTGGGGCGAGTCTGTGCTGTAGCGCCTGCATGGGTCACGTCTTCCTCCCTCCCCCCTTCTGCAGAAACGGCAGCATGAGCAAAGTGAGGCAAAGCAAGCAGAGCGAGGCTGGGAAGAAGGGAGCCCGAGTGGAGAAGAAAAAGGGTTCGGCAGGAGGGGGAAGAAAGGGTATTGGAGATTCCAATTTCCCACGGCGCACCTGATGATCTCTCACGGCACACTAGTGTGCCACGGCACGCTGGTTGGGAAACACTGGTCTAGGGAGTGACCAATTGGGTGGGTCTGGCACCATAGCACCTATGTACATCATTCATACTGTCCAGAGTGATGGGATTAAAGAATCCATACCTGGGAAAGGGAAAATGGTAATCAGGAAAAGTGGTGGCAGGGCCTTCCAACCAGGAAGAGTGCCAGATGATAATGAGTCCTTTATGACCATATTCCCACACAAAAGGTTAGCCCAGTCATCCTTCATACAGACGGTTAAAACTGGAATCAATAGAGATGGATTGATTCTGAAGATGATGGTTGCTTGAGTCCTTTGTTAAGGTGAAGACCAGGAAGACACAAGGAGAATTCCAGGTCAGGGAGTACCGGTGAAAAGGTCACCAATGTCATGGCAGTGGTTTCATGGCTTCAAGGACATTTCACATAATCATAAAACATAAAAACATATACATAAGGGATCCTGGTATCGCCTGGTCAGCAGATACCAGGGCAGCTGGTTCCAGATGCTGGGGTTTTTGGGGTATGGAGGTTGACCCAGGGTTGGGGAGGGGCATGCCAGAGGTAGTGTTAATGAGGAAAAGAAAAGAGAGAAGCCCCGCTCAGGACTGAGGGGCCACACAGTAATCAGGGTGGGCTGTAAAAGTAAAGAGAAAGGCAAAAGGAGACAATAAAGGCTATAGTGAAGCAAGCATGAGGGCAAGAGGACACCAGGCTTCCCATTTATTAAGGAATTACTTTGTAATTCATAAAAAGGAGTTTGAAGACAATGTATCTTCTGGAGCTGGTGATTGCTGCAAGTCTTCCTTGATCGTCTTCTGGCAAGCCATCGGGACATTGAGCTCTCAGTCAGCAAATTTTGAATCTGCCACCACAGTCCAAATAAAGCACCTTGTCATAATTCATAATTTTTGATGAGCCGGGGGGGCGGGGGGGCGGGCGGTGTTGACTTGACATCACTATGTTTAACGTTGCCTCACTTTGTGAATAATAGATATTCTCTTTCTATTTGCAAATTAGCATTTATCCTATGACATTCCTCACATCCCCTCTGAATTTGTCCAATGGATAACACATTGGATAAACAATAGATGACATCTTTCCATTTGGAAATTAGGATGTATCCTGTGTATTCCTCATATCTCCCCTGAGCTTGTCCAATGGATAAAACAATAACACAAGAGATAAAGAAGGGTTTATATAAATAAAATGGTCTTGAGAAAGATCAGTAAGCCAAATATCACATGTGGTTTTAGGTCCAGGATAACTGACAGAACACATCTCTCAATACAAGATTGTCCAGCCTCTGAGATTGACATGGAAACATCCTCTTTCCTGTTTCACCATTCACAGGTACTGTTGGTGGGAACACGAGAAAGGATCTTCTCAGGGTGCATCTCTACACTGTAGAATAAATCCAAGACATCACTTTAATTACTATGACTCATTGCTATGTAATTATGGGAGTTGTAGTTTGGTGGTGCACTATTTAAATTGTATAAATCTACAATTCCCAATACTTCACAACATCAAGCCATGGCAGCCAAAGTGGTATCAAACTGCATCAAACCTACAGTATAGATGAACTCTTGTTGCTGCTTATACATGCTGCTTTGAAACTGCCTCTTTAGGGAAGCTTGCTAGAATGATATCTCCTTACTGTCAATCCTATGGTGAGCTAAGCCTTTTTTCTTCTACATATTTATAGCACAGGGTTAAAAGTGCTGTACTGTTCTAAACTATATGCTATAACTCTAAAATCTTTTTAGAGTTAATGTTATTAATATGGTTATAGTTTGATTTTTTGTATGTTTTTAATTGTAAAAATGTGTAAGCCATGTTTCCTAGGAAAAAAGGAGATAAATAAAGTTCATGTTGAAGATGGGGAAGATTTACATTACGAAGTCCACACCCATTGTATTTTACAGAAAGAAGTTAAACAGGAAATACATGTCTGTAACTAGTTTATTTAAGTCTGTTCAGCACAATGCTGCTGTAGCTACCATACATGCAACTTTTAAAAATGCAGGAAAACTCAGCATGCTTGTCAATCAATCTGTGCCACAATTTTAACATGGCTTAGGATACTCTACATAGCAAATATAGTCAAATAAGTACATCAATGAAATGAAAGGGGGAAAACCAGAAAAGATCCAGCAAGATAAAAATAGCAGTTCAAACAAACTCCGGAGAACATAATCTCAATAAAAAGCTAGGGAGAAGAAGAAGAAATCACTATTCACCTCAAGCATAAGCAATGTGTCCATTCCTAATGATAGTCCTGGAGTCTGGCCACAAAAACAGAAAAGGTCTTTAAACGATTCGGGCCCAGCTTACCTGTCCGAACGCATCTCCCTCTATGGACCAACTCAGTTAAGATCATCTGGGGAAGTCCTGCTCTTGATCCCACCTCTTTCGCAAGGCCTTCTCAGTGGTGGCCCCTTGGCTATGAAACACCCTCTCCAGCAAAATCAGGTCAGCTCTCTCCCTCCTGACCACCAGAAAGCATGTAAAAACATGACTTTGGGACCAAGCCTTTGGCCAATAGTGCTGTTCATGTTCATAAAATTCATATTTTAATGTATATGTTTATTTTATATCTGTTGTGTACATGGCATTGAACTGTTGCCTTTGTAAGGCTCCTCAGACTCCCCTTTGGGGTTGAGAAGGGTAGAGTATAAATACTGTAAATAAATTAATACATACACATATTTTTCCTTGTTTGGGGACCACTGCCAAATTTCCGAAGGATAGTATTGATGAAATTACATGATAAAAATGTACCTGCTCCGACTTACACATTCAGCATATGAACAAACCTACAGTGCCCATCTTGTTCGTAGCTTGGAGACTGCCTGTATTTTAATATGTGTATTATTACAAATATGTTTTAGTGTGTGTGCTTTTACTGAATGTATTTTATGACGATGAGGAATTTTAACTGTGTTGTGCCCCTCTTTGAGACGTAAGGAGATGGGTAACACATAAAAAAACCTATTAAAATTATAATACACAGCATTTATATATTTTAAAAATAATTTTGCGTATGGAACAAAATTTGTCTACAGGGAACCACCGGAAAGCGACGGTGCCACTCTCTCGGCCAACCATGTGGATCATTTTGTGTGTAGGGCAGCGTTTCTCAACCTGGGGGGTCACGAGGGGAGTGTCAGAGTCGCCAAAGGCCATCGGAAAACACAGTATTTTCTATTGGTCCTAGGGGTTTTGTGGGGGAAGTTTGGCCCAATTCTATCATTGGTAGGGTTCAGAATGCTCTTTGATTGTCTCTCGGCATTAGTCCTTCCTAAGGATTCTTAGGAAGGACTCATCCCATGCTTTTTACAGGCGCGTTGATGACTAAAAAGGCCAATAATGTGTCCTTTGAGCCTTTGCAATGGATTTTTTCTGGTGGAGTGCAGCGTGCACAGAACTAGCCTCACCCTTTAAACCAAAGGTTTGTCTGACGGGGCCTAGCAAGCTTGGATGGTGGCAGCTAAGTTCTCAGGTCGTAGGTTTGGTTCGAGTTTCCTTTCCTTAGATGGTTGACCTTACAGGGTTAGACGAGCACTATCTGCCTGGGTTTGAAATTAGAGTTTTCCTTCTCTTAGGATGGTTGCCAAAAGGTTAGAGAGCCCATCCTGCCCTTTGACGCTCTTTGTCAGACCCTTCAGTTGTGACCTGTCTGGCATGAGAGATATTTTGTGTGACTAGTATCATGGCTTGCTTTATTGTATTCCTGTGTTACGCCAATATTTTGCCTGTAATCTGCCGCTTGAGAAAGCCCTACTAAAGGCAAAACGTGATCGGGCCCTGCAGTTTGACCATCGCGGCCTGCTCGGCTTTGAATATTCTTTTGGCGCAAGCTTCATTTACAGCTATTAGTATAACTACAAACCGGGAACTCTTGGATGGACCCACAACTATGGAGGCACTTTCAACGTTTGGGGCATTGGCTTTGTCTTCATAGTATGGACTGTTATTACAGACTTTCGTTGGCCACCCCCTATTGAACTTTCCTATACTCCGGTCTACATTTCCCAATCCTCAGTGTGTTCCTACAGTAACCCTGTATTTTCTATTATTTGATTGTGATATATGCTGCTTATGAGCTTGCTTTATCTTGTGATTTCGATATACAATTGACTGTATTTTCACTTGCACATTACTGAGAATTATATTTGATACTTTTGATAGTTACATCCTTTTTGTGTCGTTCGTTTAAAAAGCTAGAGAGCCCATCCTGCCCTTTGACGCTCTTTGTCAGACCCTTCAGTTGTGACCTGTCTGTCATGGGAGGCCTTACCGGTGGCTATTATGCCACTGTCAGCATAGCTCACAACTTCATCAGGGTACACAAGCCTCTCCCCCACAACAGCAACTACAACTCCCGAATGTCAAAGTCTATTTCCCCTGGACTCCATCTGCGTTCAAATTTGGGCATATTGAGTATTCATACTAAGTTTGGTCCTGATCCAACATTGTTTGAGTCCACAGTGCTCTCTGGATATAGGTGAACTACAACTCCAAAACTCAAGGTCAATGCCCACCAAACTCTTATAGTATTTTCTCTTGGTTATGGTACTCTATGTATTACTGTGTTAGAGTGTCATTTTGGTTGGTGGTGTGCCCCAGGGTTTTGTAAATGTAAAAAATGTGCTACAGTTCAAAAAAAGGTTGGGAAACACTGGTATAGGGTGTCCGAAAAGTCTCCATAGATAGGGAACACGAACACATTCATATTATATTTTATATTATACTAGCTGAACCCGGCACGCGTTGCTGTGCCCTATTTAAGAGATGTGAGGAAGTCTGGGTTTGTAAGGGCTGGAAATGATGTATGTGTTTTGTGTGTGTTTATATGTGTATGTTTGTGTGTATATATGTGTTTTGGGGTGGTGGGGGTTATGTGTTTATATGTGTATAGCTGAACCCGGCACGCGTTGCTGTGCGCTATTTAGGAGATGTGTGGAAGTCTGGGTATGTATGGGTTGGTAGTGATGTGACTAAGTGTTTTGTGTGTGTTTTTATGTGTCTGTTTGGGTGTATATATGTGTGTTTATGTGTGTTAACTGGAAGAAGAATAACTTTTTATTTATTACTGTGGGGGGATGCGATGGGGGACCCTGGGTAGGAGGTTGTTTGTTGCGCGGTGTTTCTCCCTTCGGCCTCGTCTTCCGGGAGTGGCAGGGAGGTGGGGTGTTCCCTCCTCGCTCTTGCTCGCCACTTCCCTGCCGAAGGGGTGCCGAAGGGGGGACTTTGCGAGGAGGACGGGGTGCGGCGCATCCTTGGCTTCCTCCGTGGTCCCAGGCCGCGTGGGTTGGGTCCGGGAACGCTTGGGAGACTGGAAGTTGGAGGAGGAGGCGGATACGGGCATGGGACTTCAGTTCCCAGAAAGCTCCGCCCCTGCTTCCCAGTGAGAGGCGCGGAGCCTTCTGGGAGGTGTAGTTCCTTGTCCGTAGTCGTCTCCTCCGTCGTTTCCCAGGCGCCCCATGGACCCTGGTTGCGTGGGCGCCGCCGTGGGCGCCTTCTCCGCCGCGTCCTTGTCCTTCCTCGGCGGCTGCCATCCTGGGCTGTGTCTAGAACCGGATGGCAGTCGCCAAGGAACGGTAAGGACGCGTCGGAGAAGGCCAGCCGGTTGCCGTGGCGCCTTCTCCGCCGCGTCCTTGGCTTTCAGGCAGCTGCCATCCTGGCCTGGGTTCAGATCCGGATGGCAGTCGGCGAAAAGGCAAGGACGCTGCGGAGAACGCTGGCGGTTGAGCGGCGCCCGCGTCCCGGCTTGAGGAGCGCCTGGTAGCGGCGGAGGTGGGCATGGCGTCGGCGGCGCGGGTGGGGTAATGTCTTGGGGCGTGGAGGTGGGGTGGGAGGGAGGAGGAGGGGCGGGGCCAAGAGGAGGTGGGGTGGGAGGGTGTGTTGGAGGAGGGGGGCGGGGCGTTGCCGCGGCCGCCGCCGTTTGCCGTTTGTGCATGTGTGGAAAGGTTGTTTTTCGGGGGTCTTTTAGAGGGTGGAGGGTTGTGTTTCGGGGTGTTTTTGTGGGCCCTGTAGGGACCTCAGGGTATGGGTCAGTGGTCTGGCGATTTTCGTGGGTCTTGGACATGTAGTTTTTGCGCCTATTTGCCGGGTACCACGACCACTCTCTTTATATATATAGACTAGCTGTACCCGGCACACGTTGCTGTGCCCTATTTAGGAGATGCGAGAAAGTCTGAGTATGTAAGGGTTGGAATTGATGTTACTTATAGTCTTGGTGGGGTCATGGCTGTGTCGTTGTGGGTTGTTCTGGTGGGTGGGATGTTGAAGTCCTGTGGAGTTGTCGGTGTGTGGTGTTGCTGGCGTTCTGCAGAGCTTGTGGATATACAATGTTTTTTGTCTTTCCGTCTGCTGTGTTGATGTAGAGGTTCTGTGGTTTCCCAACTCTGGAGCATGCTACGTAGAGTTGTCCGTGGGAGAAGCATTCTGTGTCAAGGTCTGTGCCACAGATTTGCAGTGTTTGTCCTTGAGCCTTGTTTATGGTGATGGCAAAAGCTAGTGTAGTGCAGTGTCTTTCTGTTCTGGCGTTTGTTCTGCCCTTTTTTGTGTGATGTATGTAGCGTTGCGAGTGTGATGCTGTTCTTTTTAGGAGGCATGGCTTGTCTTTTGGGTCAGCTTATGCCTGTGTGGAAGGAAGGAATGGCATACAAATAGGTTGAGCAGTAGATGCAAGGTTGTGTTATGTGCGTATTGTGTGTAGGTATTACTTTTGTGTTATTCTGGGGGTATGTGTTTGTCAGTGGTGCCTGTGTCCCTGGTGCCCTATTTGTCTCCCTCGTAGATCTTGACTGTGGCAGTTTAACCCTCAACTGAAATCACTCAGCATTCTAAGTGGCTTTGCCCACCGTTACTATGGTAACTGTTGTTGGCCAATGGGTTTTGGTGGCTGCCGCAGTGGAAGCTGGGAAATGTAGTTTTTGTATTGTTCTTTTGGGGGCCTTCTAGGTTTTGGGGGAAAGTTTCTTTGCTAAAAACCTTCCTTGCCTGAGGCCTATTTGTGTGGGCAAGTTTGGTGTCTCTGCCTTGGAAGGTTTCTCTGTCTCTGTCAGTCGTTCGACGACGGGACCTCCTTTATATAATAGATTATATATTATATATTAAGACCCAAAAGTCTCCCCAGGTAGGAAAAATTTACAAATTCATATTGCACTTGATATTATATATTTTTTAAATGGGTATATTGCAAATAATGCAATTGTATGGCGACTTTTGGGGCTGAATTTCCCAGAGAAGGGCTACTTACTCAATCTGTATTTATTTTTCTTCTTCGGGGCAGAAAGGAGAGGAAGTAGTTTCATTTTCATTATTAAAGGAAAATGCAGAACTAGCAATAGTTATATAACAGAAGCTGTATGTCTATTGACTACCCAGCCCAGACCTCATCGCCAACTGAGACCCTCACCAGTTCCCTTCCATGTAAACTCTGCTTAGCAACTAGCCTTCTCTCTTCGCTGATTGGCTGAAGCGATCCCTATGCTTCCTAGAAGTGACTGGTCCGGAGCTATCATGACGTCAGCGCCGTCGCGTGAAGGGACACGGAGAAAATGGAGTAAAGAGCCCAAAAAAAAGGAGGGGGGGAGGACGATCTATTTAACGACTTCCAGCGGAGTGATCTCGAGCAACGTGTCGTCACCGCGTCGTGCGCCGCCACGGAACTACTTTCGCGTCAGGGGGGGCGTAGACGCCGCTGGCCTCCGCGTCGGTGACGAAACGGCGCGCGCACGTGAGTGATTGGCAGCCTGCGCGGCCTATGGCGCGGGAGGATGGGCGCGAGCGCTGCCGGGGATTGGCCCGCGGCCGGGGAAAGCCCACGCCCATGTCTGTGTGGGGACTGTATTTGGCCCCAGGCGACCACTCTACTACCTTGGGCCCTGTCAGAGAGGGTTTCGGTGAGCGGTGAGGAAACCAGAGAGAGGGGGGGCTTCGAGGCGGAAGGCAGGCCTTGGGGTCGCGCGAGGAGTCTTTCCGGATAACAGCGGAAGTGGAGTCAGGAAAGGCCGGTCCGGGCGGGGCCTGAACCCGTCGTTGTTCGAGGAAGGGGAACCGCCGAGGGCGGCCGGGCTTCCCCGCTGAGGGTGAGGCGAGGGGGGAGTCAGGGTGGGTGGTTGGAGGGTGGGCAGGTACTTATCCCGCGGCCTTTCCCGGGCCAGGCGCCTCGGTCGCCCGGCCTCCCTCGCTGCCAGGCTCAGGGCCCAGCCAGCCAGCCAGCCTTCTCTTTCCGCCCCCGCCCCACCTCAAGGGAAGGGAGCTGCAGGCACCCAGGGGCAAAGCCCGGCGCCTTTGTGCCGCCAAGGAAGGGAAGCAGCTGGGGACCCAGAATCACAGTAACGCTGGTGTCTCTCTCTGCTTGTGGAAGTGAGAAGGCCGGGAGGGAGCCTCTCTCTGCCCAGCTGGGCCCTCCTCACCCTCCCTTCCCATTATTAGTATTGTTATTATTATTATCGAAGGCTTTCATGGCCAGAATCACTGGCTTGCTGTGCGTTTCCCGGGCTGTCTGGCCATGTGCCAGGAGCATTCTCTCCTGATGTTTCGCCCACATCAATGGCAGGCATCCTCCAAAGGGGAGGCCTCACAACCTCTAAGGGTGCCTGCCATAGATGTGGGCGAAACATCAGGAGAGAATGCTCCTGGAACATGGCCATGCCGCCCAGAAAACTCACAGCAATCCATTGTTACTATTATTAATATGATCCCACTTTTAAAATATTATTCCACTTTTGCCGCTATGCCCCTCTTGTGCCCTTCATGTTTTTACCTCTATGCCCCTCACGTTGCCTTCCAATTATTATTAATATCCCACTTTTATCTCTAGGCCCGGCCTGTTCCCTTCAAAGTATTATTACTATTATATGTATTTATATGCCACTTTTTTGTCTATGCTCCTCAAGTTTCCTTCCTATTGTTGTTTTTGTTTGCACACTTTTACCTCTATGCCCCTCACGTTCCCATCCAATTATTATTATTAGCCCACGTTGATCTCTAGGCCCCTCCTGTTCCCTTCAAAATATTATTACTATTATATCCATTTATAGGCCACTTATTTCTCATATGATGATGATTATATATCCCACTTACTTCTCTAGGTCCATCATGTTCCCTTCAGATTATTATCAATATCATTATTTATATCCTGCTTTTGTCTCTAGGTTCCTCATGTTCCCTTCATAGTATTATTACAGTAGACTCCTAGTTAACCACTACCCCTACGTAGATTTATTTATTTACTTCATTTATATTCCGCCCTTCTCACCCCGCAGGGGACTCAGGGCGGGTTACAATATACGCATTACATTTAGACACAAGGCAGACAGAGGCAATTTTTTAACATCTGGCCACCAGGGGGAGCTGTCACACTCCTTTATTCCTCAGCGTGTTTCCTGGAGATCTTTTTTATGGCCTCATAAATCAGTTAAATTTAGCCTCCCCACTAAGTGGTACCTTAATTTCCTACTTGACAGATGCAACTGTCTTTCAGGTTGCAAAGGTCAACAACAGGCTACACAATAGGTCGAGAGCCCACCTTGACCCAGGCAGGCCTCGAACTCATGATCTTCTGGTCAGTAGAGATCTTATGTAGCTGACACCCAGCCAGCTGCGCCACATTCCCGGTGCTAGATGTCTGGTAGTTTCTGGTTGCTTGAGAGTTACTATTAAAAATAGGCCTAACCCCATATTAAACCATACATGAACTCTGTGTTGTTGTCATATTGATTTTGATACACAGCAATTAAAAGCAAATTAAGAAATATAATGTGAAATTTATCTTAATGTATTTTTAAAGTATTATTTCTTTGGATTTTTCCGCTGATTGCTTGAGAGTTCCTGCTGCAGAAGTTCAGATTATTTGAAAGTTTACTGTGTTGTTGTTGTTTATATATCACTTTTATCTCTTGAGTGTGATGGAGAGCGACTCACAATATTTTAAAAAATGATATTTAATTTGACCTTAAAATGCAGTTTAAAATCCACAACATACAAATATGAGATTAGCTTTCACGTTCCCTCCAGATAAATATAACCCCCCCCCCCCCAAAAAAACCAGATATCTTTTCTGTACATAGAAATATAAGGAAGGTTTGTGAAAATAATATACTGAAGGGTGTCCTCATTTTTTCGTCCCTTCTTTTCAAGTTAATGGCCTGACATTCACCAGTTATTTTCTCTTTGTTGTTGCTGTGTGCCTTTAAGTCATTTCCAATTTATGGCCACACAAAAGGGTTTCTTGACAAGATTTGTTCAGAGGGGACTTGACTTTGCCTTTCTTTGAGGTTGGGATGGTGTGAAGTACTCAAGGGGTTCCCCTGACTGAGCAGGGATTTGAACCCTGATCTCCAGAATTGTAGTCTCAAAAAAACCCCCTCTCATTATTTTATCATTTTGTAGAGCAGCTTCCTTACTTAAATACTATAAAGGCTCTTAATCTTGGAAGCAGAACAGGATCAACTCTGGTTTGTTCTTAGATGAGAAACTGCCAATGAATACCAGGTATTGTAGGCTATATTTAAAAGAAAGGAACTAGCAAAACCACCTTTTGTGTATTTCTTGCCCAAGAAAACCCTATGAAATTTATGTGGTCACCATAGGTCAACAGGCCACTTGAAAGCACATATAGTGTAGCTTCCACTAATTAAGAGGGGGGGGGGGGTGTCTCTAGCAAATAGCAGTGTTTACACTACACCATGTTATTCTTGTTTTAATTGAGCATGTTTGCAATATGGCGATTAATGAAAAAGAGCTGAATACAAGAGGTAACAATTAAGGCTGGAGTGGCCTTTTCCCCATTCGGAAGCTAGTGATGGTTAATGAAACAGAACATATCATTTTTACTGATGTTCATATTTTTATATTCGATATAGTTCTTATATTATAACTTATGTTATTTCTCTGGCTGTTTGTTTTAGTGTGCTATTTCTCCTGGTTCGTATGTGACAAAGGGATTTGTGAACAACAACCATGGCGTCTGAATTAGAGAACCTAAATCCTAGTGCCAGAATAATGACATTTCATCCCACTATGGAAGAATTCAAAAACTTCAGCCGCTACATTGCATATATAGAGTCTCAAGGAGCTCATAGAGCTGGATTGGCAAAGGTAAGAGCCTCTACAAAAAAGTTTTTATAATACCCATCAGAATTATAATTCAGGAAAATGGAACGGTAATATAGTCTAGTGAGGAATATCTTGAAACTGGAGGTCATGGAATCATAGATTTGGAAAAGATCCCATGGGCCATTCAGTCCAACTCCATGCTGTGTAGGAACCCACAATCAAAGCACTCCCAACAAATAGCTGTCAAACCTCTGTTTAAAAACCCCCCATAGAAGGAGATGTAACCACACTCTGAGGCAGTATATTCTTCTGTTGAGCAGCTCTTACTGTCAGAAAGGTCTTGCTAATCTTCAGGTGGAATTTCTTTTTCTGCAATTATAGAAAGCATTGCTCCTTGTTCTAGTTTCTAGAGTAGCATCCCTCTCCTCAGTGTGACATCCTTCCAGATATTTGAACATGGCTAGCATTTCCTCTCTTTAACCTCCTCTTCCCCAGGCTAAACATAACCAACTCCCTAAGCCACTCCTCATAGAACTTGACTTTCAAACTTTTGATCATTTTGTTCACACTTTTCTGGACATATCCCACTTTGTCTGTCTGTCTATCTATAAGAAATAGAGTTTAATGATGAAAAATCTGGATGTTCACTAACCCTATCCTGAGATGGGAGATGACCAGTGAATACCAGAGTAAGCAGTGGGCAAAACTAGCTCTTGAGTATTCCTAAGAAAGCCCTTTGAAATTCATGTGGTTATTATAAGTCAATGGGCAGCTCACACACACATGTGAAAGTTAGAGATCATGAGCTTGTCATTATTGAAAACACAAGGTACTTTATTGGTTTTCTATTCATGTCAGATATGTCTTATTCTGCAAACTTTTCCATTACCAATAATGTAGTGAATTAAAATGAACATATTTGAGAAGGCATAATGCCCTTAAAAAGCTTTCTTGTGCTTTCACATTTGTAGTTTAACAATGCAATTGTAATATGTTGAACACTGCAAATTATTCCATTAATATAAAATAATGACTAAAATTATTGGAATTATGATGCAAACTGTAACCAGTGAGTACTGTATTACATCTGAAACAAAGTGACAGCACCAGGGCTGCTGACTATAGCTTTTGTTTACTTGTCAGACTCTCTAAGCTTTTGCCATGTTTGCCTTTTGAACTTTCTAGGTTGTCCCTCCTAAGGAATGGAAGCCGCGCAGATGGTATGATGATATTGATGATGTGAGCATCCCTGCTCCCATTCAGCAAGTTGTCACTGGCCAGTCAGGCCTCTTCACACAGTATAACATCCAGAAGAAAGCTATGACAGTCCGGGAGTTTAGGCGGATAGCAAATAGTGATAAGTAAGAATACAGTTACATTTTCTAATAAATTCCAATGGGTAATAGTTTATTATTTTTATTTTTATTGTTAAATTGACTTTTTAAAATGAGTCAAGAATAAATTCCTTATAGTCTAACTTCCAAAAATGATATGGTTTGGACTACTTTGTATAAAAAATGCTGAAAATAAAAGATGTTGCCTTTACCGCAGTCCCTGAGTTTACAACCAAGATAGGTTCTGGGGAGTTGTTCTTAAGTTGAATTTGTATGTAAGTCAGAACAGGTACATTTTTGAGTATAACTTTAGACAAAAATAGATAGGTATATCTATGTTAGGCTAGCTTAGGGAAGGGTTAACACACCTGTGGTGCTTGTTTTGTTGTCTGTGCCCCTGTTCAGAAGATTTCACCTCGCTTTCTGTCCCTGTGATAATGTTTTAAAATGGCTTGTTGTAGAAATAAGGACTGGTGATGAAGCTTCAGCAGAGACACCTTTTCCCACACAATAACTATCTTAGGAGTGAATTTCCCTTCCGAGGGATAGATTTCTCTCACTTCCTGTTGTCTCGCCTCCCGTTCATAACTATGAGTCTTATGTAACTCGTATGTTTATAACTCCGGGACTGTCTGTATTCCTTAAATTATATACTGTAGATGAATTCATTTAAGCCTAGAAGAGCATCTTACTACCTCTTGTGCCACTAAAACAAGGTAAAATACAGTTCAAACATAGAAAAAGATGTATGATAGATTTCTAAAAGCAATACAGTCTGTTTTTAGGTTATCAATTCAGTCTGTAAACTCTAGTGCCCATTTTGGAAATTTAACTTCCCTTTGTAGTCATCATGACTGCAGAGACGTTTCTCTGTGTATGGGCTACAAAGACTCTGTTGCGGGGCCAATGTTGCTTCCTAACAGTAGCCACCCCCGTTTTAAATCTGTAGTAGTTATTATTTAAGAACCAGCCTTTTCTGTGAAACTATCCTATAGACATGAGGAAGTTGATTGTAAAAAAAAAAACCCTCTATTTTACTTTAGGTATTGTACACCTCGGTATACTGACTTTGAAGACCTTGAACGCAAGTACTGGAAGAACCTCACATTTAATGCTCCAATCTATGGTGCAGATGTTAATGGCACACTCTATGACAAGGTAAAGCAGGGAGGATGCACGAATAGTAGTTTTCCCAACCAGCTTTCAACATCAGTTGCAAATGCTTTCCTAGGCACATTCTGCCAAACATCAAATGATGTTGCTAAAGCTCCTAGTTTGGTAATTGTCAATTCAAGTGTGCTATCACTATGGGCCATACAGGACTTCTGGTGTCAGAGATATCAATACAACCTGTTTTTGTTTCTTTTTTTTCATCTCCAAGCTCATTAACAATAGAAATTACTATCTATATTTCTGTATTTAGCAGATTGGTGTTTGATGTGAATTGAAATGTAGAACACTCGTAGTATGTCTGTAACAAATCACAAGTCACAAAGAATCATGTTAGCAGGTTTTTGCATTTGTTTGACTGTCTTCATCTGATATCTTTAGCATGTAGATGACTGGAATATTGGTCATCTGAATACAATTTTGGATGTAGTGGAGAATGAAAGCGGCATCACCATTGAAGGTGTTAATACACCTTATCTCTATTTTGGAATGTGGAAAACTTCTTTTGCCTGGCACACTGAAGACATGGACCTTTATAGCATCAACTACCTGCATTTTGGGGAACCCAAATCATGGTGAGATTTTCTGCAGAGTATACTGCAGATGATTATTTTACTTAACTTTTCTAGAAAAATTAAATGTTTTGCTGCTTTTTTCTTTGGTATTTCATGACTTATGTAGCAATACATTCCAGTTAGAGAATACAGTTTAACAAAATCATAACAAAAACTGACGTGCCTTAAATTTTTACTGTGGCAATCTACATTATCCTGAAATACTTATTTGTTCCAAGCTCTTCAGTGTTTTTCCCTCTTAATTTGACTGCAGGTACTGTGTTCCTCCAGAACATGGGAAGCGGCTGGAACGCCTTGCTAAAGGTAGACACCATCCTTCATTTCGATGGAAATATACAATTGACAGTTTCTGATGAGAAGTAAAGATCACCACTTACAGCAGTTGTCATCCAGTATTCAGAGAGAATATTAAAAATAAAAATAACCATGTGAACAACACTAATTATTTCTAGTTTCTTTTATAAAAAGCTTAGCAAATCCCCAGAACTAGCTGTTCAGTACCGTTCCTTTTGGGTCTGAAGAGGGATGGGAGTCATCATAAGTCTTTAATATGTCTCTACTAGCTTGGGGACCCAGCGGTACCTGGGTAATTTGTGTGGCTCGCAGTGCTCTCAGGATGTCAGTGTAGGTACTTCAAGTCCCATCATCCATGCTCCATCCTCCTACAAACTGCACTAGGATGTGGTGTGGGTCATGGGGGCTCTGTGTGCCAAGTTTGGTCTCGATCATTCTTTGGTGGTCTTAGAAAGTGAGTGAAGGTCTTGGGAAGTGAGTGAACGGCACCAGGATGTAGTGTGGGTCATGGGGGCTCTGTGTGCCAAGTTTGGTCTTGATCCATCATTATTGGGAGTTGCAGTGGTATCATGAAATACTGAAGGTACTGCAAGTCCCATCATCTGTGGTCTGTCCTCTCAACTGCACCAGGATATAGAGTGGGTCATGGGGGTTCTGTGTGCCAAGTTTGGTTTGTATTGGTCATTGGAAGGGGGTCGCAGTGGTTTAAGTGAGTGAGTGAAGGTACTGTAAATCCCATCATCCATGGACCATCCCCCTTAGAACTGCATCAGGATGTAGAATTGGTCATGAGTACTCTGTGTGCCAAGTGTGGGCCTGGTCTGTCATTGTTGGGGGCCACAAGGTGTTTTGGACTTAAACTCCCTGCATTCCTGACTGCCTGTGGCCGTTTCCTTTTCCCTCTGTGTCGCCTTAGAATGTTGGAATGCAGAAGCTGGCCAATCAGTGACCCTATGCAAATTCTCCCACAGTGGCAACCAATCCCCTCTCTGCCTCCTTGGAGTGGTGGAATGTTGGTGGTTGGCTAATCAGAGGCGATATGTAAATAATCCCACAGTGGCAACCAATCGAAACGCTGCCACATATTCCTACGCACCTCCCGTCCTCCGCAAACACTGATTTTTATTATATACTAGCTTGGGGACCCAGCAGTGCCCGGGTAATTTGAGAAAGGCATTTTGGGCCAAGGTTGGTCTTTATTCGTTATTTATGTGGCTCGCAGTGCTCTCGGGAAGTTAGTGAAGGTATTGCAAATCCCATCATCCGTGGTCCATCCTCCTCCAAACGGCACCAGGCTGTAAGGTGGGTCATGGAGGGTCTGTCTGCCAAGTTTGGCCATGATCCATCATTACTGGGAGAAGCAGTGGTATCATGAACTTACTGAAGGTACTGCAAGCCCCATCATCTGTGGTCTGTCGTCCTCTCAACTGGATCTAGAGAGGGTCATGGGGGCTCTTTGTGCCAAGTGTGGTCTTTATTGGTCATTGGAGGAGGGTTGCATTGTTTTCAGGAAGTGAGTGAAGGTACTGGAAGTCCCATCATCCATGGTCCTCCCTCCTCCAAACTGCAGCAGGATGTAGAGTCAGTTATGGGGGCTCTTTGTGCCAAGTGTGGTCTTGATCAGTCATTGGATGAGGATTGCAGTGGTCTCAGAAAGTGTGTGAAGGTACTTCAAGTCCCATCACCCATGGTCCATCCTGCTAACAGCATCAGGATGTAGAGTAGGTCATGGGGGCTCTGTGTGCCAAGTTTGGTCCTGAGCAGTCATTGGATGAGGGTTGCAGCAGTCTCAGGAAGTATGTAGAGGTACTGCAAGTCCCATAATCCGTGGTCCATTGTACTCCAACATCATCAGGATGTAGATTGGGTCATGGGGGTTCTGTGTGCCAAGTTTGGTCTTGATCAGTCATTGGAGTAGGTTCGCAGCAGTCTTGAGAGTGAGTGAAGGTACCTCAACTCCATTCTCCTGCAAACTGCACCAGGATGTAGAGTGGGTCATGGGGGCTCTGTGTGCTAAGTTTGTAGAGGCTGGCTGCTGTGAACCCATAGTGGGAGCCATTCCTGACAGCCTGAGGGCCTTTCCTTTTCCCTCTCTGGCTCCTAAGAGTGTCAGAATGTTGGAAGTGGCTGGCCAGTCATGAGTCCGTATGCAAATTCTCCCCCAGTGGCAACCAATCCCCTCTCTGCCTCCTTGGAGTGGTGGAATGTTGGTGGTTGGCCAATCAGAGACATTATGTAAATATTCCCACAGTGGCAACCAATCGAAACGCTACCACATATTCCTACGCACCTCCCGTTCTCCGCTAACACTGACTTTTATTAGATAGATAGATAGATAGATAGATAACTATCATCCCAAAATGTGTATATTCCATTTCCATTTAAATGGTTTTACTGCTGTGAGCTCATTTTGGCTTTTCTCTGTAAAGCTTGATTTTTGAGCTACAAATTGTTGGGGTCAAAGCTTTCCGAGACAAACCAGGAAAGGGATCTTGGGGTCTTGGTGGACAGCTCAATGAAGATGTCAACCCAGTGCGCTGCAGCAGTGAAAAAAGCAAATTCTATGCTAGGCATGATCAGAAAGGGAATCGAAAATAGGTCAGCAAATGTTGTATTACCTCTCTACAAATCTATGGTAAGGCCACATTTGGAGTACTGTGTACAATTCTGGTCTCCGCACCTTAAGAAGGATATAACGGAACTGGAAAAGGTACAGAAAAGGGCAACAAGAATGATCCAAGGGATGGAGCGGCTCCCTTATGAAACCAGGTTGCAACGCCTTGGTCTTTTCAGCCTTGAAAGACGGCGTTTAAGAGGTGACTTGATCGAAGTGTATAAAATCATGCATGGGATAGAAAAGGTGAATAAAGAAAAACTATTTTCTTTGTCACATAACACTAGGACTAGAGGGCACTCCCGTGTATCAGTAGTTACTGAAAAGGACATTCAAGTGCCACCTCGGAGTTGGTTGAGGTAGGCAGGATTTCCCTGGGTACTGGTTGTGGGGGTCGGGAGCAGGTCAGGGTTTTGCCCTCCCTTCTGCTCGAGATCCCCGTGTACAACTGGGGGCCACTGTGTGATACAGAATGCTGGACTAGATGGGCTGAGGTCCGATTCAGCATGGCTCTTCTTATGTTCTTATGTTCTTAAAATCAATTTGTAAAAAAACATGAGAAGAAGAAATATTATAACTGGTAGAGCACATAAAAGAAATCCAGATTCAAATCCAGTATAATCAGTTGAAGAGTGCTAGAAGAGTAACACTAGGACAGGTCTCTGCAGAGATCTTAGGAAGCTACTGTATTTAGATTTACTCTGCACCTGAAAGTGGATTTCCTACACCACCTATGTATACTGTAAACTTTCTTAAAATTCAGGGAAGGGATGCCAGTTTTTGTAAATGCATACATATATTTGTGGAAATTCTCATTAGGATGACGGTTGATTTAATTATATTTTAAATTGTTTATGGTATCAACATCTTTACTCAGTTGAGACAGTTTTTTTCAAGACTTCTAAGAGTAGACTTTCAAACTACGTATTCAAAAATGTATAAATTTTATTCTAAAATATCTAAAATATATAAGGTAATTGCTCATAGACTGTAGATTCTTCCTCATTACTGTGTGAAAAAAATACATTAAATTGCTCTTAGGGGAAACCTTTACATTAATTAGACATGGATTGTAGTAAAATGTGGCATAAAGAAGATGTGTACCTTACTGTAGCACATTAGAAACAGTATTGATTCCTCTTTCCTTAACAGCTGTCTTTGAGCTTTTGAAATACTATCTTTTTCCTCTCAATTGTATTTTAAGTAAACTATGGGGAGGGGGAAGCAATCATGTAGCCATAGAGATTTTTTTTTTACATGAGCAATCACTTTCATTCAGCTGTACAGTATATATCTCAATGGGAAATACAACCGTTTTTGAACATTTCCCCCTCCTGAAACAGGGTTCTTTCCTGGAAGTGCCCAGAATTGTGAAGCTTTCCTCCGTCACAAGATGACCTTGATCTCTCCATCAATACTGAAGAAATATGGCATCCCATTTGGCAAGGTAAGGGGTTGCTGGCACCACAAAGCCTTGCAAGAGGTAGACAGTAGATTTCTGGCAAATGGATCATAAAACGCCAAACATGCAATAACCTATATTTTAATGGCAGTTCAGTTCAAGTGCACAGTTAAAATAGTACTTAATACAGGATTGCCTTCTCCTGTACAATCCACCTTGAACACTCAGGTCCACTGGGAAGCAGCTACTCCAACCAGCCTGAATCCAACTAGCGACTGTCATACAGAGGAACTTTTCATTGGCTGCCCCAAGACTATGGAATGACCTGTCGTAAGAGCTCTGACAACTAAATGAGCTGTTGGAATTTAAGAAACGATTGAAAACCTATCTCTTCTTGCAGACCCACCCAATCAATTTTTAACTATGAATTTTAAACTCATGACTTGTGTTTACTGTATTTTAATTTTGTTCTGTGTATTTTAATATATGTATTTCATAGAAATACATTATCATCTTTGTCCTCATCATCACACATAAAAGAAAGGTATCAGCAGACTGGTTTGAGCACAGAGGTTTGCTGATGCTGTGAGGGAAAGGTCTGAGAAGAGGTGACCCCTTCGAAACATTTGAAACTCTCTGCATTCAGTGCTCACAGATTACAGATTGACAGGTGGAAACCCCAAAAATGTAGGGGAAGAGCAGGAGGAATAGAATAGAATGGGTGAAAAAAGAAGATTAAGAAAGACGGAAAGAGAAAGAAGTCATTATTCTCTGGGAAGATCATTTACTGACTTGGACAGTATAGCCAAGTTCCTGGAGATAGTAATAAGAGCTACCCTTAGAAGCCAGTGGAGAAATCAAAGCTGTCAACATTGCTGGAAATGGGCACCAGTACCCCATCTCCAAAATAACCAGTGAGGTTTTACTGTACTTACTCTCTGCCCACTGCTGACTGAGATTAGTATGTGAGGGGGTAAATACAAAACCGGGAATCTCTCATCTAAAGTACTGAACTGCAGCATGGTACATATTATAACTTTGACATACCTCTGGGTTTTATTATTTACACTACTACAAGCTGTATAGAAATAATTTAAATTTAAAAAATCAATAGTCCATATCTCTTTCAGGTGACCCAAGAAGCCGGAGAATTTATGATAACCTTTCCTTATGGATATCATGCTGGCTTTAATCATGGGTTCAACTGTGCTGAATCAACTAATTTTGCCACACTCAGGTGGATTGAGTATGGGAAGCAGTCTGTTTTAGTAAGTATCTGGTTGCTTGTATTTAAAAAAAAACGGGTCTTTTTCTGTGTTTAGCAGATTGATGCTTGATTTGAATTAAAATGTAGGTCACGTCAAATGTCTATAACAAATCACAAACCACAAAGGTTAATTTGTAATTTTGATTAATTGAGATTGAGATAATCTGTAATCATACGTTTGGGGCACCTAAAGTATCAGCTTTCTTTTTTTTTTAATAAAGGGAGGACTTTGTGTCATTGGAGCCTTATGAGAAACTGTTGATCAATGACTTTGCCTTGAAGTGTAAGGGTACATCTTTAACTGTCATAAATCAATGCTATGGAATCATGGGAGTTGTAGTTTTACAAGGTCTTTAGCCTTTTCTGTCAAGTAGTGCTGTTGCCTCACCAAACTACAAATCCCAGAATTCAATAATATTGAGCCATGGTCATTAAAGTGGTATCAAACTGCATTAATTCTGCATCCTAAGTGAAACAGTTTCAAAACTTTACATAGGAATTACTATGTTTATTTATATCCCACTTTTTTTTCATATGGCAATTTAAAGTGACTCACAACAAAAAGCATTTGTAGTATAACTTAAAACATACAATATACAAGTATTAAAAGCATATAATATCACAGCAGCTCCTGATGATCTTAAAAATCTTATTTAAAAGCCTGCCTTATTTAAAAGGTTTTAAATTGCCACCTAAAGGACAGCAGGGAGGGGGGCATTCTGGCTTCCCTGGGCAGAGAGTTCCAGAGTTGAGGGGCAGTCACAGAGAAGGCTCCCTCTCTCGTTCCCATCAGCCAAACTTGAGATGGAGGTGGAAACAAGAGAAAGGCCTCTCTTGAAGATCTCAGTGCCTGGGCAGGTTCGTACAAGGGGATGCGGCTAGTGAAATAGCCTGGATCTGAACTGTCTAGAGCAGGCCTGTCCAACAGGCGGCCCGGGGGCCGTACACGGCCCCCTAGCCCCTTGGCTACGGCCCCTTACCCTCCTGCAATAAATAATATATTTTTAAAATATTTTTAAAATATTTTTTTCAATTAAAAAAATATTTTTATTATTATTATTTGGTCTCGCCCCTTGGCTTTCTATTGGCTGCCTCCTCTTCTCCTGAGGGAGGGGACCAATGGGAGGAAGTGATGTCTCTCGGGCCCCGCCCCCTTGGCAGCAAACAGGAAGAGTGACCCGGCCGCATGGCTTTCCCCCTCGGCAGCGCCGCTTCCTCCTCCTCAGGATTGCTGCCAGGGAAGCAAAAGGGGTTTGGGAGGGAGGGAGTGTGTCTGAGAGCGTGAGTGAGTGAGTGACAGAGAGAGAGAGAGAGAGAGGGAGGGGGACCTGCCCTGGGCACACCTCTCCCCAGCGCAAAGGGAAGATCTCTCTGGCTCTCTCAGACACACACACCCACACAAGCCCCTTCCTTTCTGACCCCTTCATTTGCGTTTCATGAACTGTCTCTTTAATGAGAAGGAGAGGACCGGCCAGCCATAGGAGAGGGGGGGGAGGAGAAAAGGAGGGAGGGGGGAATTGAATGAGAGGGAGCTCAAGGAAAGGCCTCCCACCCCTTTCCCCCTCCTTTCCCTCCCCCAGAATTATTTACATTCTTTGCAATTACCTAAGTTTACTTTGATAACTTGCACTGAATGGAATCAGCCAGGGGTAAACTGGCAGAATGAAAGCACACAGACCTTTCAACTGCAAGGCCATTCAATGCTGATCAATGTGGCCAGTCATATATTCCAGTTCAAAGCAGAGATTATGGGATTTTCTGCCTTGATATTCTGTATATTAATGCCCCTCATGTGTTCCATCCATCTCTCCCCCTCCCCTTACTTAAATAATATAATATGTAATTGTATATTAATGCCCCTCATGTGTTCCATACATCCCTCCCCCTCCCCTTATTTAAATAATATAATATTTAATTGTATATTAATGCCCCTCATATGTTCCATCTATCCCTCCCTCTCCCCTTATTTAAATAATATAATATGTAATTGTATATTAATGCCCCTCATGTGTTCCATCCATCCCTCCCTCTCCCCTTATTTAAATAATATAATATGTAATTGTATATTAATGCCCCTCATGTGTTCCATCCATCCATCCATCCCTCTCCCCTTATTTAAATAATATAATATGTAATTGTATATTAATGCCCCTCATGTGTTCCATCCATCCCTCCCTCTCCCCTTATTTAAATAATATAATATGTAATTGTATATTAATGCCCCTCATGTGTTCCATCCATCCCTCCCTCTCCCTTATTTAAATAATATAATATGTAATTGTATATTAATGCCCCTCATGTGTTCCATCCATCCCTCCCTCTCCCTTATTTAAATGATATAATATGTAATTGTATATTAATGCCCCTCATGTGTTCCATCCATCCCTCCCTCTCCCCTTATTTAAATAATATAATATGTCATTGTATATTAATGCCCCTCATGTGTTCCATCCATCCATCCCTCTCCCCTTATTTAAATAATATAATATTTAATTGTATATTAATGCCCCTCATGTGTTCCATCCATCCCTCCCTCTCCCCTTATTTAAATAATATAATATTTAATTGTATATTTATGCAATGCCGGGGCGGGAGGGGAGCAGAGCCGGGAGGCAGAGCTGGGGGAGGGGAGGAGCTGGGGAGGGGAGGGGCGGAGCCAGGGCTTGGCCCCCCAGGTCATCAGTGACCGGAATTCCGGCCCAAGGTCCAGTAGACGTTGGACAGCCCTGGTCTAGAGCTTTAAAGATTATAACCAGCACTCCTCTGTTAGCCTCAGAATACAAGCCTATAAGTCTTGAACTGGCTATCTGAAAAATGTAGCTGGTTCAGCTGGTGCACTTCAATCACTCCTTTTCCAAATAAATTTGCAGACCATAGTAAAGACCTTCTTCCAAAGTGTATTCCCCAGTCTGAAATATTTCTACCTGGAACTTGTTTTGTTGGAAATAAACTGAAATTCTTGGAAGGTTGAAAGAATGGAAAAGCATGACATTACTGTAATATGAAGTAGTCAGATTGGAATGGAAGAATAAGTTGTCTCAACTAGTTTATGGTTCCTTGCAGTGTTCGTGCCGAAAGGACATGGTCAAAATCTCCATGGAAGTCTTTGTGAAGAAATACCAGCCAGATCGCTACAAACTCTGGAAAGCAGGGAAGGATGTGACCGCCCTTGATCACGCTCTCCCAACACCAGAGGCAGCTGAGTTCTTCAAGGGAGAGCTCCTCCAGAAAGTTAAAAATGGGAAGCACTCTCCTGACAACATTGAACTAGAGGAGGAATGCAGTGCAGATGAAGATATAGAGAAGAAAATGTAAGGTTAAATATTTGTTTGTACACAGAAACAGTGGTCTGTCCAATACAGGAATTTGATTGCATCATTTCTTATTTGCCTAGGAAACCCTTGTTTTCTGGGAAATACTTTTTAAAAATACCCTATCTCTTCCATTCCTATTGTTTTGTGTAATACTCAACCTGAAGTGAAGTTTTGAAAGATAAGTGTACTACACAAGTTTGACACTTTGATCTTCTGATAAAGACATTAATCATTTACAAAAAAGATTTTTCCTAAGAAAATAATTATTGGATGCAAAGTAATACCTGGTGGTTTATGCTATATTTTGAGAAGAAGGGACTAATAGAACCACTTCTTGAGTACCTCTTGCCTGAGAAAAATGTATGAAAATCATAAGTAAAGTAAAGATAAAGGTTTCCCTTTGACATTAAATCTAGTCATGTCCAACTCTGGGGGATGGGGTGCTCATCTCAATTTCTAAGCTGAAGAGCCAACGTCGTCCATAGATGCCTCCAAGATCATGTGGCTGGCATGACTGCATGGAGCGCCGTTACCTTCCCACCGGAGCAGTACCCATTGACCTACTCAACATTTGCATGTTTTTGAACTGCTAGGTTAGCATAAGTTGGGGCTAACGGTAGGAGCTCAACCTGCTCCTTGGATTCAAACTGCTTGGATTCAATTGCTGCTTTTGGTCAGCAATTTCAGCAGATCAGCAGTTTAACCCACTGCACCGCCAGGCAGCATAATAGGGTCTCCATAATAACAATCGGCATCATAGGGTGTCCATAAGATAAGAAGCAAAGTGCAGGCACACACAAAACCCATGAATCAATTGATGTCATTACTAACAAGTATTGTTTGAAAGTTTCCAGTTCCAGTAATTGAACAGAAGCATTATAAGCTTGAGACAAGGTTAATTTAATCAGCTTGTAGAGTAGTTATAGAGTACTTGAGAAAAAAATCTGAGTAGCTTAAGACTTATATTCGTTATTAGAAGGGTTTGTAAATTATAACATTCTTACCTGATACACGTTTACATTTAAGATAGCTATTACATCTTTATAGTCAAAACATTTAAATTGAAGTTATTTACAATTGAGGAAGAAATACTGCCACTGGACAGGAAATGCTGAAAACCCTATTTCAATAATTCATATCAGAAAAAGACCATCCTCTTTCCCCCTCAAGTATATTACTTTATTTGGGGCTGTATATTTGACTGCTAGTTTACAAAGTGGCCAATGTTTACAGCCAGTGGCTTGACATAATGGCATGAGGTGTTAACTTTTAAAGCCGTTTTCTTTCAGTATGCCAAAGCACCGCATTGGAACCAAACGGCACCGTGTCTGCTTGGAGGTTCCTCATGAGGTGAGCCAGAGCGAGGCCTTTCCCAAGGAGGAGCTTGATCCAGTGCACTTTGAAATGGATGTGGCCGAACCCCCAGTAGGACCTGCTAGAGAACCTGTGCAGCAAGGGGAACAAGGAATTGCACTTCCAGGTAATTTCTCCTGCAAAATCCTGCTTTGTTTTACCATTTATCTTTGCGCATGTCACTGAAATTTTGCTCACATCATGATTCAGGTGCCTTAGTTCACACGAAAGTACTTGCAATAATCCAAACAGTATACTTGTATAGTACTTACACTGTAGTACAAAGATTAAGTAAGTTGTGACTATGGAAAAGAAGCTACATGATTTCTCTGTTCAGCGCTGTTGTTTGATAGTAACACTCTAGTAGGAATCTGTTAATAAAATTATTTAACAAAAATCAATGAAGCGAATAGCAGCTATCTCCCAAAGATTAGGAGGCATCACCATAACTGTGAAGGAACTGAAATGGGATTGTGGAATTTTCATCCATGACAAAAAGTAGTTTAGTTCATAGTGTATTTAAAGATTAACAATACTTTAAGAATGTCTTTTGGGACATTCTAGAGAAGAGCTTTTCAAACATTACATGTTGGTGACACACTTCTTAGACTTGCATAATTTCGCAACACTGTGATTCAGTTTTACAAGGAAACCAGAAGTTAAACCAACCCCTTATAAGAGATACAGACATAAATTGTAGTAATGAAATGTGTGGAAACACAGCATATTTCATGAAAACCTTTCATTTATATTTTTTTAAATATGTGATTTACTGCTTATTTGAAATAAACGCAGTGGGTCCTCATTACGTTGTTGCGGCACACCAACACACAAACTATCACGACCCATAGTTTAGAAAGCTCTGTGCTAAAGTATGAGAGGGTTTAGAATTAGAACCAAACTAGCACTCTAAAAACAGAATTGTCCAATTAAGGTAGGCAGCTAAAAGTGTGGTAGAGAAGACTGAATTTTAATGTTTAATAAAGGGTTGAAGTCAGAGGAATAAAACCAGGTTGTTGGAATCACTAGAATCCACAATGAGAAATTATGTAATTTTCAGGCCTTAATAAACATTCTGCACACTTAGCTCAACAGTCTATTGCTAATGAATTCTGTAAATGTTGTTTTTGATCCAGAATATGGAGATTCCGCAGAAGTAAAATTTGAAGAACTGAAAAATGTCAAACTGGATGATGAAGAGGAAGAGCCTGAAGCAGCTGTTTTGGACCTTTCCATTTCCCATTCTATGACTTCAACTGGGATAAAGCTGCAGAGCTCTGTTTCCAGCTTTCGGTCTGACTCTCCAATGGGTTCTGGTTCGTCAGACTCAGAGCCTTCCGATCTTACCAGACAGGATCTGGAGCAACCTGAGGTGCTCATGGTGCACAGTTATGCTAAAGAAGAAGTCAACGACATGGGCAGTGAGCGGCCGTTGGGGAAAAAAGCTAGTGCTACAACCAGAGTGAATGAACATGATCTTGCAAAAGTAATGAAAAGATTATCATGGGGACAAAGGGGTTGCATTGTTATACTTTGCATATGCTATATAGGCTGATCTTAATGGATGCATGACCTGTCATATCAATATGTTAGTCTTGAGGTGTATCTTCTAAAAAAGATGTTGTTAGACTTGTAACTCCCCTTATTCTTCACTGATACTGATAAAAGCTGAAATTCAACTCTCCCATTGTGCCAATTCTTGCTTTGTAGTGTGAGATACATTCATCCTGATCCTCAGAGCATGTTGCTGGTGCAAATACCTTGAATTAGGTATTAAACTAATAGACGTTAGCAGGCCTTTTTCAGTCTTGATGATAAGTAACTCCAGTGCACAGTGCTCAGCAATGAAATATGTCTGGAAGTTTAGGTTAGCAAGGACATGCAAGCTACAAATTTGAGCTTTTCTTTCTTGCTAATTTAACTTTTAATAATTTTGTGCAACTGAATCTGTTCTTAGTAATGTTATGACCTCTTTCTATACTGCTGTCCTCTTTCTGTACTACTCAGATGGCAAAGGAGTACATAAGATCAGTAAAGGATCACAAGAAGTCAAAAGGACGTCGGCAGCCTTTGAGCAAACTTCCACGCCATCATCCACTTCTGGTTAAAGATGGTCTCAGTGATGATGGTGAGGATTATTTCTCCTTTCTTACTACAGTCAAGGTCTGACATGCCTAATCAGTATACTAACAGTGATAAAATTATTCATTCCCTCACTAGTGCAGTCCCTTGAAAAGTACTGAAAACATCCATATACACATATATCTCCATTAATGAAGTAGATATGTTCCTTGGCACCACTTATATAACATAACATTTCATAGTAAAGCAAGGAATAACATGTAATAGGGGTGGGTTCCTACATTATGAAAAATAGCAGTTTAACATGCTTCAGAAAACTTTGCAAAATAATAATGTGCACATGTGACATTAGCCAAGGAAGTTAAGTCAAGTTTAGATGATTTTTTTTCTTTAAAATATTTTGAACCTTCTAGAGGCCACTTGAAAACTTCCAAAATGCCTTCAGGGATGACATTATTTCATCCATCTGCACTATTATCATTTTCATTACGGTGCCTGAACTTCCATATTTGTGGTGTTGTTTTGAGATTAATTGCTTTTTGTTTTCCTGATCACACCTTGTCCGTTTTGGCAGGCACACACAGCTATAGTGCAATCAGTAATAGTAAAGTCCCATTTTTTTCTCACCTCAAGATTTGTTTAGTGTGCTATTGGTTGAAACTTAAAATCTGTGTTTGTCCAGCTCCCCTTCACTACTCTTCCAAAGCTGATGCTCCTTTACAAATTCAGCTCAATATAGGATGAATAGAAAAAGGGGAACTGGGCAATACAAGCCTTTGTAGAAAAGGAAGAGGTTTCACTGTCAGAGTTTTTTTAATTGGGAGGTAGCTGTACACTCCTTTCAGAAATTTCACATTGTTTTTTGCTTATCTGAAGGTTTCCTTGCACAACTTCCTTTGCTAGCTTCACTTAGTTTGTGGTTGACATTAGGAGCAAACAGATTTGGATTTGGATGCAATTGAAGTGTTTGGCCCCTGTTGTGAAGAAGAGAACATATGTTGTGCCTCACTTTCACATAACTGGCCAGAAATTGAAAGTTGCTGTTTTAGCACTTCCACAACATGCTATTGTTGCTAACAAAAGACATCATAATAAAACTATACTTAAATACTTTTTGGAGCAGATGGAAGCATTGCCAGCCAGTATTAGCTGTGAAGTGGTCCTAAACATATTTCAGTATTTGCTTTAGTCTAATGCTCTCCTTTTTTGGACTAAATTACATTGCCAAAATTGAGATGCACATTTGATTCGATGGTGCATTAGAATAGCACACATAAACCACCTGTATGAAAAGACTTGGAGGAATCTAGAACCCCAGAAGCTGGACAGGGAAGCAGCCTGGCAGAAGGACATGGCTTCTCGAACGTCCTCATTCATGCTACCTGCTATCCTGATATATTGTGCCTACACCGTTGGGCATATTGCATTCAAGGACAAATCTGGTTTTTGTAATGTGCACCTTCAAAATTTAGATGCACATTACATTTGATTGTGCATTATACTTGAGTAAATACAGGTTTTCTCTTCATTGGCTTGGGAAGAAGTCAAAGTATGTGCATTTTAATTCAGCTTTGAATATTCATTACTGCAGAAATGTCAGAACAACTAACCCCTGAAGAAGAAGTTGAGGAGACAGAAGAGTGGGCAAAGCCATTAAGTCAGCTGTGGCAGAATCGCCCTCCAAACTTTGAAGCAGAAAAGGAGTATAATGCAGCCATGGCACAGCAGGCTCCTTACTGTGCGGTGTGCATGTTGTTTCAAGCCTACCAGGTGAGCAGTCTAAATTCACTTTGCAGGCCTACATAGTACAAGAACCCTAGATGATATGGTTGCAATACAATTATATTATTATGTCTGGTATATTCCTTAACAGTTGGATATTGCTAGCAGCTGTACAATCTTAACTGCCAAAGTTAACAGCAGTGTGGTTGAAATGTTTTGGACTCCTGTGTTGCTGTGTTTGTATACTGGGGTCAAAGCACATCTGTCTGGCTTGGATTTTTAAAAGTCTTGAATCCTCCAATTTGGAAGTTTGGATTATGCAAGTGAAGCTGTTTGTTGCCTGAGCAATACATACACACGTGCGCACACACCAATGTCAGCGAATCAAGGCAGGACCCCCAACATTAGTTTCTGTTGAAAATGTTAATTCCACTCTCAGAACAGTTTTCAAAGACCTGCCTTGCCTCCTGGTCAAGATTTTTCTCACTCCATCTCAAGCCTTTCTGTTATTCAAATGTAAATTAACATATCACCATATGTTATTTATTTATTTACTATATTTATATCCTGCCTTTCTCTACCCCAAAGGGGACTCAAGGCGGCTTACAGATAGCCAATAATCTAATGCCGTAATAACAAAATATGTTTTAAAACACTTACATTAAATTAAAAACAAAGTTAAATTACATTAAAACATTTTAAATGTTACTATCACTATAAAACCACGCTATACACAACCATAATCCATGTTAAAGTTTAGAAATGGCATCAATGTCTCATGATGCTTAAAAGAAAAAAAAAGTTATTGATTTAGATGCTGACCAAAGAGACATGTGTCTGCCCTCAGAAAAAAGAGGAGGCAAATTGACCTACTCGTAACCTACTCTTTTCACTTAATCATATCAAGTCTCAGAATAAAAAATAGAGATGAATAAAATCAAACAGTTGGATGCTTCTTAGCGAGTTTATGTCTGGAGTTAGAATCAGTACTGAAAAAGATTTTATTTTGAGGTAGTGTAAGTGAATCTGATCATTCGGCTGCTTACCCCCAGGTATGTTCAGAGCGTGAGTGGTATGTCTTAAAATGGATAGTGCTAATTTTCTGTCTCCTGCCTTTGTACAAGAAGACTTTGTTGGTGCCCCTCAACCATTGAGATAAACCAACATGGAGAGTGCTTAGTGTAGTAAGGTATTTTAACTTGGTTTCTTTAAAATGTAGATACCTTCTACTCATGGCTGATTAGATGGTACTTACATAACTAATGTGGATATCTTTTTAAAATGTTACACTTATTGTATTGGGGTTGCTATTATAGTATGAGATTTTAGGTATCTTTCTTAAAGTATGAATTAGAGTAATATGTTGTAAAAGTTCATCTTACACTTAATCGCAGCAGCGAGGATCCTTTTTATCCCCAAGGCTCAAATTCCAGTTTAGAAAGGGTTTTTTTTTTTTTGGGGGGGGGAGTAGATTTGAATGTAAAGTCACAGGATGGAATCAAGGACAGTAAACTTGGAGTCAGATGTAACCCTTAAAAGAGGCAGGTAACAAAATGTATTATTGTTATTATAGTTGTTGTTAGTAGTAGTAGTAGTACCACCACCACCAATTTGGACATATTGCTTTTTCTCCTCAAGACTGTAATGAGAATAAAAATGTTTTTGCCATTTTTAGACCATGATAGTATCAAAAAGATAGTGTATATGTAGATTATGTAAGCAGGTTGTCTTTTTCATAGTTTCATTTTAACGTACTTGTAAAGCTATTGTGCTGTAAAATGCATTTTTTCCTCCCTGACAGGCAGATTGTGGAGGCCAGAGTTCACAGGTAGTTCTAGATGCTGGTGGCAAGATGAGAACAAAACCCCTGATTCCTGAAATGTGTTTTACTACCACTGGTTGCAGCACAGATGTCAGTCTTTCTACTCCTTATTTGGAAGAAGATGGCACCAGTCTTTTGGTTACCTGCAAGCGCTGTCGGGTTCGTGTACATGCCAGTGAGTACTGTGCTTCCTGGGTTTGACTGTTAATTTGCTAGTTAAGTTTGTCTGTTTAATCTTGAGAATATACCGAGCAGGATTGAGGAAATGTTGAAAGAGCTGCATTCTTTAAATCAAGGTTTCTTAAACTTTTCCACTCACAACCCCTTTCCACACAATAATTGTTTTTGTGACCCCAGGTATATAGATATAAAACAGATATAAAATCAAACATTTACTGATAACACATCAACATTTACAAGGCTTGCTAAACAAACTGATTTTCCCTTTTTATGAAGTACAGCTGCAGAGTCCACTGTAAAAACTACACAGCAAATTCATGTAAATGTCCAAAATAGCCACTAATTGATGTTCAGAAACCTTTTAACATTGCCATATTATTTGGGACTCCAACATTGAGCAACAGGGGACCCTATTAAGGTTTGGGACTCATAGTTTATACAAAAGTGCTTTAGATTGCCATAACTTGTGCAAATAACAGAATGATCAAATCTTGTTTTTGCATGAATAAACTTCAGAATGACCAGAATATCTCTAATTTGTGTATTAACAACTTCCAGTTCCAAGAAATCAAGATATGTCAGATACAAAACATGTTTTCCTCCCTACAGTTGCTACTACTTCACTGGGAAATGGGATAACTAGCAGGTATGAGGACTGAGTGCAGGGAAAGTAACAACTGCTGCTAGGATGACCAGAATAAATTTCATAAATCAAAACTTGGTATGTCATTCAACAGTGCCTTAAACCGCTAGAGATTGTGATTTGGAGCAATGCTTAACAGTTTTGCTTATAGCCCCCTGCCATCTAAATGTAGTCAGTTATTTTGTAAAATAAAGATGAGAATCATGCAGCCCTCCAGATGCTCCTGTAATTCCTCACCATTGGCTATGCTAGCTAATACTTCTGGAACTTGAAGCACAGTAAAATATGAGGACCCCATGAATGCCACCCTTATAGTACATGTTAATCTGATAATGACCAGTATTAGATCTAACCCACTGTGACTGTTCTTGTTTGTCAAGTATTCAATGAAAAAACCGAGACTTTATATTCCCATGTTTAAAATATAAAATATGGTTTGAATGGTTGATAAAATGGCAGTTTGATGCTGCCTCTGTTCTTATTCAATCCTGTTGACTGTTTTGTTCTCATTCTCTGAATGTTAGTTAAGTAAGGACAATACTATAATAATCAGTAGCCTGATTTATTAGTAATAAAATCTGAAGAAATAATATAAAACTTTTGAGGGAAAAGGTGTAAACTCCATACATGTGCCAGTTCTTATTAGAGCTAATAAATAAACAAGTAAGCAGCACCTGCATAGTTTGCTGAAGTTTTGTTCATTTCTCTGGTAGGCTGTTATGGTGTAGCCCCTGAGAAGGCAACTGCAGACTGGAAGTGTTCTAGATGTAGAGCGAATGCTTTCGAAGAGGTAAGAATGTCTTGATTAGCAAGGTTAAATTGTCTGTAGCTATGATAAAGTTTTTGTAACATGTGTGTACATTAAAATGCTTCATTAACATTAAGAGAAATCTCTGTATAATCCTGTGAATTGATTACTGTCATGACCTTTATTTTAGGTTATTGTAAGAATTGTGTCTTGGCAAAGTGCAGTTAATTCATTTTCACCCATATGCACTAACTAGCCCTTGGAACTTTCCTAACTAGTACTACTGACCACTTTTCATTGTCAGTATCATAGACTGAGGGTGCATCCATACTGTAGAATTAATGTAGTTTGATTGCATTGTTGTACTTTGCATATTTATTTATTTTATTTATTTATTATTTGCATTTGTATTCCGCCTCTTCCCGAGGGCTCGTGGCGGGTTACAAGACATACATAGTGATCGGCAGGCAACACTCATGCCGACTCACGAACAAAATAAAACAATGCTATAACCATAAAAATAACAAAAATGATACTAAAAACATCATTAAAACATTGTTAAAATTACACTAAGTGACAAAAAACGGTAACACAGAGTCATAAGTCGATTGAAAGCAAGAGGCGTTATATGTCAACCGAAGGCCTGCTTGAAAAGGAAGGTCTTACAGGCCCTGCGGAAGGGGCGAGCTCCCGTATGGCTCTAGCCTCCTCCGGCAGGGCATTCCAGGCCGTTGGAGCTGCTACTGAGAAGGAGCGCTGCCTAGTTGATGATAGGCGGCAGAGGCGGATCGGTGGAATCTCCAGCAGGTTTTGCTCTGCTGAGCGGAGTGATCTCGGGGGATCGTATGGGGCAAGGCGGTCCAAGAGGTACGCAGGCCCTAGACCGTACAAGGCCTTAAAGGTCAACACCAGCACCTTGAAGGTGATTCGGTACTCAATTGGCAGCCAGTGCAGTTGCTGGAGGATGGGCGTGATGTGCTGCCTCACCGGCACTCCTGCCAGCAGGCGAGCAGCGGCATTCTGCACTAGCTTGAGTTTCCGAATCGCCGCCAAGGGAAGGCCAACGTAGGGCGTTACAGTAGTCTAGTCTCGAGATGACCGTCGCTTGGATCACCGTAGCCAGGTCATTCCTGGACAGGTAGGGGGCCAGTCGCCTAGCCTGGCGTGTAGGTGGTAGACGCCACCCTGCTGACCGCGGAGACCTGGGTCTCCATGGTCAGCAGGGAGTCGAACTGAACACCCAAGCTCTTAACAATTGACGACGTGCTTAATTGCTCGCCGTCCAGAGTAGGCAACCGGCACTCATCCCGGCCAGGCCGACCAGGCCATAGGATCTCCGTCTTCGACGGATTCACCTTCAGCCGGCTGGCCCGCAGCCAACCAGTCACGGCTTCGAGGCACAGATGGAAGCAATCGGTACGGTATCCGGCCTGCCGTCCATTCGCAGCAGAAGCTGGGTGTCATCAGCGTACTGATAACACTCCAGACCAAAGTCGCGGGCCAGCTGGGCCAGGGGGCGCATATAAACGTTGAATATGCTATAGACTGATCTTAATGGATGCATGACCTGTCATATCAATATGTTAGTCTTGAGATGTATCTTCTAAAAGAAATGTATATGTCTCAGATGTTTTTAGACTGTAACTCCCCTTATTCTTCACTGATACTGATAAAAGCCGAAATTCAATTGTCCCATTGTGCCCATTCTTGCTTTGTAGTGTGAGCATGGGACCTTGGGAGTCGGAGTTTTGTGAGGCACCAGCACTCTTTGGCAGAGAAGACTAAAGACTGTGTAAAACTACATTTCTCATGATTTGGTAGCATGGAACTATTACAGTCAAAGTGGTATCAAACTGCATTCATGCTATAGTATAGATGCACCCAAAGTTTCCGTTCATATATGACACACTAGACAACATTTAGCTCTCCAGATGCTCTGGACTTCAGCTCCCAGAATTCCTGACCATTGACAAGCTTGTTAGGGCTTCTGGGAGTTCTAAACACCTGGAGGACTACAGGTTGTGCTACAGCATCAACACCCTTGTGTATTTAGAGAGAATGGGAACATCATTTCACAAAGGGTGAAAGCAAAATTTTGAGATTTTCATGTTTATTGACTTTTTGACTTGGTAAAGCGATTCTTCTTTCTCTATCAGGATTGCTGTTTATGTTCACTTCGAGGAGGTGCACTTCAAAGAGCTAATGGCAACAAGTGAGTCCACAACAATAATAAAACATAATCTTTTTTTTAGAACATGTCAAGAAAGCAATAGATTCAGGTGGGAGCATACTCCTTTGGTGTGTATAGGATACCCTCCAAGGGTTGAAGAGGTACATCAGTTCTTCATGGGTCTTTGGAGGGTCGCACACCTGCCCATTCATTATGTTGTACACTGATCCCCAAAAACATAATTTTTGGGGGATTGGATTTACTTTGGTTCAGAATGTCCTCTGGGAAGGCATGGGGATAATCTCATGACATGACCACTCCAAGGTCAAAGAAATACTCTTTCTTAAACAGGAGATTAACCTGAGTTTATTTGGAAAGGGTAAAAAATACAGAGGAGTGTGGAAAGTGCAAAGGCCTCAAAAACAGGCTCGTGCTGTAGAATATTTAGAATATCTATAGCTCACACTTTCTCTTTTCTTTCTGTAGAACTAGCTTGGAAGAAGTTCATGCAGGCTAAACAGTTGCTTGCTTTTTGTACTTCATTGGTATTAAAATTGGTTTCTTCTGTGCTTCCTTTTTATAAGCAGGTGCTAACTAATGCTGTTTTTTTGCTTGTTTGTTTGTTTTTGTCAGGTGGGTCCACGTTATGTGTGCGGTGGCAGTTCTGGAGGCCAAATTTGTGAATATTGCAGAACGCAGTCCAGTAGATGTCAGCAAAATACCACTGCAGCGCTTCCGACTGGTAAGGAAGTAAATGAATCTGTTTCTATGAATTGACATGTTTTGATTGAATTTGCACATTGGGATCCATCAGATTGTATAAAATGATAGAGTGGAGAGATCATCCAGTATTTTAATTGTATTGTATTGGTTTTATTGTGAACCACTTTAAATCTCTTTTTGAGAGAGAAAAGGGGGGACATAAATAAATACATACATAAATATTCCTTACTTACTTATTTACTTTATTTATACCCTGCCTTTCTCCCCATGGGAACTCAAAACAGCTAACAATCCCACACTTTGGATATAATCTGACATATCAGGTGTGGCTTACACGTCAGATTAAGTACTTCAGAGCTTTATACAGCTCCAATGGATTTAATCTTGGCTTCTGTTTGTCCAGGTTTGATGGATACCTTTCAATTTGTGCAGCCTGAGGATGTGGACAGCATCCTTGGAGATGAGAGCAACCCCGTGTGCTCTAGACCCTTACCCTTCCTGGCACATAAAACAGGCCAGAGGGGGATTGGTGAAGTGGGTCAGAGAAGTGATTGATACCTCATTGTATAAGAGCAGGATCCCCACAGGCCTCAAGGAGGCTGTGATAAGACCATGTCCATAAAAACTTTCTCTAGACCAGTCTTCAATCTCCCATTTTTGGGCAAGGTACTGAAGCGTGTCTTAGCTTCTCATCTCCAAGGGTTATTAGATGAAGTGGGTTATCTAGACTCATTTCAGTCTGGTTTTAGACCTGGTTATGGGACAGAGACTTCTTTGGTTGCCTTGGTGGTTGACCTACGCAGAGAACTGGACAGAAGGAGTCTGTCTGCTGGTTCCTGGGGTGCAGGTGCCAGAAAACCTTCCTAAACAAGAGCAATTGGGATGCATTGAGATGTAGATAGTATCTTCCTTACCAGACAGACTGATGACAATAGTTGTGTTTCAGCATGTTGTGTATTTATCCTTTTTCACTGTGCCTGTGTTTTGGTAGGATAAGGCAGAGAAGCATAGGTTTCTTTCAATAGTTCCTGCTTCCAACAAACATGACACCAGTTGTTCTGGCTTTATCCCTATTGTGAACAACCCAAGGATATAAACCCTTGTTTGTTTCTATTGCCTATTGAGCTATTGCCTCTGTGTCTGGAAGACATGACATTTGTGCTATTTTTAGGCTCTCCTGTTGCAAGTAAAAACAATACAGTAATTTGGGAACATTAGCTATTGCCAACTCCTCAGCCAACTTTATATCCAGTGAAACTGAAATCTAAAGAAGGAAATGTGTCTGGTTTTAGTGTCATGAAGAAAGAGATAAGAAGTAGTTCTTAATCTTATCTAGCAACTTGGCCAAAACTCTACACTTATATGGAGAGTTCATTTCTTATATAAGGGTCTATAGTGACCTTTATACTTTTGATAACACTCTCCTAAGTCAGAAAACCAATTGTAACACACACACACACACACACACACCCAATCTTCTGTGCAAAGAGTTGATAAACTGGTCAAGGATTTCTCTTTGATGAACATCGTCAATTTGTCCGTTTTAACATATAACTACAAGAATTGGGCTGCCACTTTTCTGCATTTCAGTATTACACACATCCTGCACTTTGGGACTAGGCAAGCAGTGGCAGAGCGGTACAGTGATGAGCCCAGGATTTTCTAAGACTGTCTGCAAGCCTCTTGTGATATAAATTCAGAAATACATCATGACCTCAACTTCAAACATGTAATATGTAGACCAATTAGCATTCATTATAACTTCCTGCTTATCCAATTATTTAGACCAGCTGGTCCTGTTGCGTTGCAATACCGTGATCACAATACTGAATGTATCTATTCACAGAAATGTGTCTTCTGCAAGAAGCGACGGAAGAGAACTGCTGGCTGTTGCATGCAGTGCTCTCATGGCCGCTGTCCTACATCCTTCCATGTCAGTTGTGCACAGGCAGCTGGAGTCATGATGCAGCCCGATGACTGGCCATTTGTGGTCTTCACAACTTGTTTCAGGCACAAGATCCCATCCCAAGCAGAGGCAAGTCAATTTAGATTTAGATTTGCATGTATGTTGTGCGTGTATGATCTGTTACTTGTAAACCCATTAATCAGCTTAGTTGGCATTAAAAATCAGAACATCACATTAATAAAAGTCAGTGTTATTTATGTATTTCTGTTTATAAATGAAAGTAAAAGAAACAACAACCCGTAATGATTCTGTAATGTTTATATTATAATATTAATAAGTAATGTTTAAAAATTACATCCTAGCTATGATTGGTAGGAAGTGGCCAAACATGCAGTACTGTACCAGAAAGGCATTGGACTTTTAGGAATGGAATGCTTAACTTTAGAATTCTGAAAAAGGTTTGTAGAAATGCTCAGTTGACAATTTGGAGGAGATCGACGTGAAGAAAATGCACTGAAGTTTGTGACCATATCTCCCTACATGAACCAGCCCGATCCCTTCGATCTTCGGGGGGCATTGTCCCAATCTTGCCTCGTGGGAACAAGGGGGAGAGCCTTTTCCTCAGTGGCCCCCCATCTATGGAATGCACTGCCTGGTGATATTAGGCGAGCCCCTACTCTGGAGAGTTCCAAGAAGATTCTTAAGACCTGGCTTTTCTGCTGTGCCTTCGGAGATTAATCATATAGTCTCCTGCCATCATTCACCCTCAATATATGCTTTGAGTGTACACCATCTCCCCCTTTTATGAATGTCCTTTCTTGTCCTCCTTTTGAAAGAGCCCTCTCCCTCACAAATAAATGTGCCCCACTGCTATCTCACCCCGCCCCCCGTTTTTATCCTATTTTAATCTGTACATGCGGCTCGCTCAGTGTCCTGTGTCATAAATGGTTTATTTTATTGTAATTTGATATTGGTTGTACTATTTTGTAGTTGCTGTTTTATGTAATTGATTTTTTTATTTTATTATGTTGCTGTGTTGATGGGCTTGGCCTCGTGTAAACCGCCCCGAGTCCTCATTGGGGAGATGGGGCGGGGTATAAATAAAGTTTTATTATTATTATTATTATTTTCCCCATGTGATCTTTCCCACCTAACAGTAGTTTTTCCCTTCCTCAGCGAGCTCTACAGGATCTTGTTGTAGGGCAGGCAGTTATCAGCAAGCACAAGAATGGGCGTTTCTACCAGTGTGAAGTGATCAATCTGACCAAGGAAACCTTTTATGAGGTCAACTTTGATGATGGCTCCTTCAGTGACAACCTATACCCAGAAGATATTGTGGTATGCTATGATATAATTAGGGATTTGATGCCTTAGAGCAGCGCTTTCCAAACTGCGTGCTTTGACATTTTAATGTGTCATCTGCAACATGTAGGTGTGTTGCGCAAATGTAACAAAAAAGCTCTGAGTCTGTGTGAAAGGAGAAATCATATATTTTAAAAATATAAATTAAAGGTTTTCATGCAATATGTCATGTCTCCATACAGTTCATTATTGCAGTTTATGTAAACTTATAAGGGGTTTACTAGTAAAACCGAATTACTGTGTCACCAAATGATATACAGTGTTCCCTCACTTATTGCTGGGGTTAGGTTCCAGGACCTCCCGCAATAAGTGAAAAACCGTGATCTAGGGATGCTCTATTTATTTTAATATTTATACATTATTTTAGTATGTAGTTATACACTATTTTAAGTCATTATAAACTTAAAATAAAGTGAGGGAAGGAAAGGCCCTTCAAGGCTGGAAAGTGGAAGGGAGGACAGAGGAGGGAAAGCGCCTTGGAGAGTGGAGGTGTAAAACCCCACAAAACAGTGAAAATACTATGATATATATTTTAAATTAATATTTTTTTGAAATCCGCAATAAGCGAACCGCGAAGTAGCGAGGGAATACTGTATGTCTAAAAAGTGTGTTGCTAACATGAAATGGAAAGCTCTTCCCTAAAGGGTGAATAGTTCAAGGAAATATCATCTTACATAGCTTTTGCTATATTCTTGAAGCGTTGCTCTTCTACTGAACTCTATAAATCAGAGGTGAGGAAAATGCAGTTTATTGGCAATACGTAGACCCTCAACACCTTTCTATAAACCACATCCTCTTGTTTTTAAATTGAAAATTGTCTACAAAATGCTGTCAAATGCTATTTTGAGTGCTTTTATGTCTTCAGAAAACCCAGTCCCTAAAATTGATTACAGGCGATAAAAAGGAGTTGATAAAATGTGATATGGAGTTGTTTGTTTTTACTACTCTGTCTTAAGTAGTATCATCCTTACAAGTTTAGGAATATAGATATGTGCCTGTTGTGATAAGTCGATAAGACACGGGCCCATGATTTATGACATAGTTCTAAAAGTTATCCAAGAAGGATTGTTCTCCTTTTAACATGAAATCTGACAAGTGTTTAATGTTAATTGGGGATTCTTGTTATCCCTTATCTTAGAATCTGTCACTTCCCTCTTTTTCTTTCCCAAACTACATACTCAGATGGTACTTTCTACAGCAGGGTCCTCCTCAAACTTTTTAAGCCAAGGCCTGCTTCATGGTCCTTCAGACTGTTGGGGGCCTGGACTATAGTTTGAAAAAAAACATGAGCAGTTCCTATGCACACTGCACATATCTTATTTAAAACATGAAAGAACAAGACAATATTTAAGGTGAATAACAATTTTAAGCAGCATAAACTTACCAGTCTTTCAATGGCAAGTGTGGGCCTACTTTTGGCTGATGAGATTAAGTTAATTAGGATTGTTGGTATGGTGTGCCTTCAAGTAGTTTCAGACAGGGTGGTCCCAAGTCTAAAGTTTAGGGTGGGGGCCAGGTAATGACCTTGGAGAGCCACATCTGGCACATGGGCCTTAGTCTGGGGACTCCTGAAAATACGCCAGATAATACGTACTTCTCTAACAATTTTTCAGCAGCTAATTTTTATCTTTCCCCTTTTTTCCCATGTGGACAGAGTCGAGACTGTGCCCAACTGGGCCCTCCAGCTGCAGGAGAAGTTGTTCAAGTGAGATGGACAGATGGACAGATCTATGGAGCTACATTTGTAGCCTCACATGTCATCCAGATGTACCAGGTAAGAGCAGAAATTAAGGGGTTTAACTTCTATTTAATCTCTCCCTATTTGTTATGTGTTTTTTGTACAAGAAGATGGGATGATGAATCCCAAGAAAGAATGGGTTGCAGTGTTGCTGTTTTTATCACTTAATAGCTTTCTTCTTTTTGTGGGAGTTTAGGTTGAATTTGAAGATGGATCTCAACTGATGGCAAAGAGGGATGATGTGTACACACTTAATGAAGAACTTCCCAAAAGAGTGAAATCCAGACTGGTAAGAAAAGGAGCAGGGGAGTCTAATCCATGTAGTACTTTCAAACAGAGAAACCAAAATTTATTCTTTGGTATTTGACTTTCTCTTCTCTGTCTGGGATTGTTCCTTTTGAAATGGCTTAGAGCAGGCATGGGCAAACTTTGGCCCTCCTGGTGGTTTGGACTTCAACTCCCATAATTCCTAACAGCTGGTAAGATGGCTGGGATTTCTGGGAGTTGAAGTCCAAAACACCTGGAGGACCAAAGTTTGCTTGTGCCTGGCTTAGAGGCACATGTTACAGTTACTAATTATGATGGCATACATCAACTGAGCATATAGGATTATCTCCCTGCTAGGTGCTGTACAGTCCTCAAAAAGGAGATAGGAGATAGTGGAACACAGATGAGAAATCCTAAGGTATTTTGGGATTTCCTTGGCAAAAAACTTCCAACCACTGGTCATCTGATGAGTTAAAAACTAGATTGTCTTAATTTTGTAGAACTACTGTTGGAGAAAACTACAAACAGGGCTTCATGTACTTCATGCTAAAAATTAATAAAAATCTGTGTTAAGAAAAGCAGGTTCCTATATTCATATGCAGTATAGTAACAAATATCATCATGTGGTCTTTTTCTGTGTAATTCACTAGTCATGTAAAAGGATGAGGAACTGATAGCCCAAGTCTATTACTGCCTTTCCACCACATCAGTGATGTCAAACTTGTGGCCCTCCAGGTGTTTTAGATTTCAGCTCCCAGTTGGCCAAATTCCTCACCTCACATCTCTTCCTCTTGGTATTCTCCTCTCAAGCCCCTGTCCTTCCAAAGAGGTCAGCCAGCAAGTTGTCTGTTGCTTCTTGGGGTTGGAGGTCCAAACATCTGAAGGACCACAAGTTTGACACGTCTGCCCTACACTCATGGCTTATGAAATGCCATGTGGCTTCTAGCTCTAGCAAGGATTCCTCTTCAATGTGTGAACATTATGAACAATTTTAAAGCTGCGGTAACTTGCACTCAATTCTGAACTCTCTATTTGTGAATGGAATATACAGTTGGCCACATTTAGGGGTCAGGGGCACAGGGCCCCACGGAAGTGTGAAAACTGTGGATATAATAACCACACTCCCAGCGTGCCTGCTAAGAGACTCCTGTCAGCTGCACCAGTTCATCACTCCCTTCCTCACCTTGTTATCAGGATGCCTTAAGCAAATTCCTCACCTCACATCTCTTCCTCTTGGTATTCTCCTCTCAAGCCCCTGTCCTTCCAAAGAGGTCAGCCAGATTTTAAACCCCCTTTAGCTCATCAATGTCTTAGGCTCACCCCTCTTCCTCCCAGTCCTTCCCTCTCACATTCTTCTCTTTCCAAAAGAGGCAACCAGATTTTTAAACAGTTTTCCAGCCCCTCAGTGTTTATAGCCAGACGTCGCCCTCCCATTCCTCTCCAGGACACAGCCCTGATTGGAAGAAGCTTGACTGGATAAGTGACTCTTCTTCTTATGGGTCTCAGGTTTCGCAGTCTAAATTGGAGCGTCATCTTATTTGTCCCATTAGATAAAGGATTTTAATACTATTTTCCTATGTACAGTAAAAGTGTTCCATATAGGTTTTTCAATATTGGTTTTAGATGGGGATTATTACTATATATAGTACTTGATCATTATGTAGTAGACATATCATTAAAAGATTATTTTTCCTCCTTTTAAAATTATTTTCCTAAGCAGCCCATATATTTTAGCGACAAGAAAACTTAACTGACATACTTTGAAAATCATGGAATCACTCTTTGTGTAAAACTTAATAAAATCTCATTCTGTCACCACTGTCCTTTTTGGGACGAATTGGGTGCCATTCTTATCAATTACATTCTTGGTTTTATTTCTTTTCCAGTCTGTTGCCTCCGACATGCGCTTCACAGAAATCTTCACAGAGAAAGAGGTGAAACAAGAGAGAAAAAGACAGAGAGTGATCAACTCACGTTACCGGGAAGATTACATTGAACCTGCATTGTACCGGGCCATTATGGAATAGAATCAAGAGTGGTCACCCTCCGATGGATCCCAGCACTCCAACACAGCAGAGGCCAAACAGACTGTCTTCACATCCAGGGTTTTGTTTTTTAAGAGAAACTTGCCTGATTTCTGCAGCACCTTGATGGTAGTTGTCAAATAATGAAATGGATTTGGCTGTCCTGATAGACTCCTAAATGCAGGACATGGGAGCATTTCTTTGGTTTGCACCAGCTTGATGGCTGCACCTTTGACACTGAGATTTTGCGCATGAACTTTTCTCAGCCAGAGGCCTCTTTTCAGTACCATCCTAGGAAGCAAGCCAGACAGCAACAGCGCTACATGTACACCTTGGATATCATTGGATTGAATATCTGGTTCTGGAGCGTTTCCTGACTCACCTTGCCTGCAGAAAGTTGGCAGTGGCCCTGGTCCTTGACAATGAATCCCTTTTTATATTTATAACTGTTTTTGTCATGAGCACGTGTTTTTTAAATTGTCGCCTTCCTGAGGATACAGTTGAGGGAGAGGGAGGGGCACAGATTAGCTTTCTTTAGTTCCAACTTCCCAAACCTTTGATTAAGCTTTTTGACCCTATTTTGTATTATAAGACTTATTTACTCATCGCTTAATTGTAATAGTATGTGCCTATGTAATAGGAAACGGTTTGGAGCCATTTTAGCATTGTGCATTCTTCAGGCAAGGGAATCCTGGAAAGTGCTCTTCCTTAAAAGGACTTCCAGACCCTGCTCCTCTTAAGAACACCACAAGTTAGGCCCAAGTATGCAGCAAAGATGTTTTGGTAAATTATCTTTGTTTCATCTCACAAGCAGTGGCTCCAGTTTATGGGACAACTGGTATTTCCATTGAGAAGTTTTGCACTACTTTTGTCTACAGCCACACTGTTAAGAATAGCAGTAGAACATATATGAATTTAGCCCTATCTTATTTGAGGAAGAGCTGGAGGAAGGCCAAGAGGTGTAATTTCATGGTTCAGCGGCTTCCATGCTATATAGCTATGGAGAAATATTTTATTCAGATATGTTACAGAAAAAGTACAAAGTTTGTTTTGTAATGATAAATGTGCTCTTGGAGCCACCATGAAAATACATGATTGTCAACATAAATATACTCTTTTTTAGCAAAGGTGTAGGGCTTTACCTCCTCAACCAGGTATTACTGAATATTAATAATGATATTATGTAGCATATTTCTAGGGGTGGTGACCTTGTTAGGCAGCGGAGTATAGAAGTCTGTTTTCTTAGGCAGGGGAGGTGTGTAATACCAATGTTTTTGGTAATTGTAATTTCTAAAAAGCAATTGGTCCTAAATTTGAAAGTTTGTCAGCCTACATCTGTAATGAAGACCTTTTGCTGGCTCTTATTTCCCTTTAATAAGTTGGAATTCTGGATGCACCCAGAATAAGAGAGGAGATGCAAATATTAGTAATCAGTATTTACCTGTTCTGTGTATTACTGTACAGTTTCAACTGGTAACATTCTCTGGGATTTGAATTGTTTTCAGAAGCACAGTGTATGTGAGATCCTCTTTTGAAATAGTGTCTGTTGCAGAACATATGTATGATGACATGCACATCTTGAAAATCATAAAATCATAGCAAGTGAGAGTTCGCATTTCACTTCTCTCTGTGGCTGCCTGGGTGGCACATTCTCAGATGAGTGAATCGAACTGTGAATATCTTTTTGCTTCCTTCCTACCTTTATGAAGTTTTTTGTCCCATCTTGTTGGGGCTAGAAAGCATACTTTAGTGTTGGGCAAAAGCCATGTCAAGTAATTTATATCCTCTGACAGTATTGCTCTGATTCCCTCAGGTATGTTCTTACTTATTAGCAGAGGCACATTGTCTGAATCTGGAGGTTCTTGCTGTCCAATCTGGAGGCTATTGTATTTCAAGCATCCTGAGTCATGAAGGATTGTGTTTTCTGAACATCTTGCTCAGCAACATTGAACTGTGCAACGTGATATACATTGAAATCCTTCTGTTGGCTTAAGTCTAAATGTGCTTCATTTGTCATTTTGCCTCAGCTTTAGGAATGATTTTTTCTGTATTTAATCTGAAACTGAATCACAACTTTAAACAGCAAGGCACGAAACATAGGAAACTTTTCCTGTTCCAAATTATGTTTTCATTGAAAATGAAAATGGGCATATTTCACCACAGTAATATATATGCTTTGATTATAACTGTACAGTGGGCCTTTGTATAGGTTTTTATGAATCCATATCAGGTTGAATACATCAGTCCGTCTCTTAAATTGTATTTATCTTCTAGAGTAGGGGAAAAACAAAATATTAGTCTGGTATGGATTAAGTGTAAACCTAAGATTTTAAATATAGTGTGCAAAAAATATGTAAATGCTTATACATACTGGGTGATCCAACACACTTTGTGGGATAAGTAAAAATCTTGTCAGGATTTTACCAAAAGCCTTCTCTCTCCCAAATGCCCTTTTCTCTCTGGAGAGTGCATTCATTGCTTTCATTCAGATCAACGAGCTACATTTATTTGTCTCAACTCAGACTACATCAGTGCAATACCAAACTAAGAGTCTGTTTTTCACTGATAGTCGATGAATTCTATATCTGATGCAATAATGGGGAAATTCCTCCTTGATATTTTAATAGGCTTTTAAGGAGTCAAACTCCACTTTGGTACCTTCTCTCTCTCCTCCCCACCTACCCGCCCCTCAAACACGTTCAGTAAAAAGCTCTGAAGTAAGATACAATAGACTCAGTATGAATTGTAAGAGCAAGATGAACTCAGTGATATAGATATAAGCTTCCATGATTATGCCCTTTTTCCAAATGGGGACTCCAATAATTTTTGACCTGTTTGAAATAGTACTGGTTTTGGAATGCCGATGTGAGATGGATACAAGATAGGCAGCTTTTATGTATTGTTTTCATCCTGATCTAGTAATATAATTTTGAACTAGAATCAACTGATTAAATCTGAAACACTTTAACTTTGAAAGCATTATGTCTTTAATTACAATTGTAAATCTCATGCCTGTCCAGGATTTCCCTTTTTTGTGATAGTATCTTTCTGACATGGTTTATTGGTCACAGTCCATGCTTAATGAGAAGTGTTTTTCTCCTCTCCCATCCAACCATGCTATATTATACAACAATCAGTTCAATGTGAATAGGTCATGTTCACACTTTGACATATCTTTAGAAAGCCCATGATGTAGCCTCCCAACCCAATAGGCAAATCAGTTATTGTCTCTCCACATGCACCTCCTTAGGAAGTAGGAATGGAGAATAAGAAATAGATTGTAAAAATGGAAAATTTCTTCCATTTTCCCAGCTTATCACCTTGGAAATGAGATGCAACAAACAAAACTGTAGAAACTTGTTAACTTGAAGATGAGATGCAGCAAACAAAACAGTAGAATTATAATGCAGAACCACAAACGTATAATTTTTGAACTAACCTATAGTTTGGTAACACTAAAAGGTGCAACATAAGGTATGTAAATAGGCTAAGAAGACTTGGTTATTTCAATAATTTTGAGTTTTCGGATATGTAAGACAAAAGTTATATTAACAACTAGCTGAACCCGGCACGCGATGCTGTGCCCTATTTAGTAGATGCGAGGCAGTCTGGGTAAGGGTTGGAAATGATGTGGGCATGTGTTTTGTGTGTGTGTATATATGTGTATGTTTGTGTGTGTGTATATATGTGTATATATGTGTGTATATATATATGTGTGTGTATATATATATATGTATGTGTGTTTGTATGTGTGTGTATGTGTATATGTGTATGTTTGTGTATATGTGTATGTTTGTGTATATGTGTTTGTATGTGTGTGTATATATGTGTTTGTGTGTATATGTGTGTGTATATATGTATGTGTGTATATATATGTGTATGTGTGTGTATGTGTGTGTAGATGTCTGTGTATATGTCTGTGTGTATATGTGTATGTGTATGTATGCGATCCTTTCCCCCTCGCTGCTCTTTCCTCCTCCGCCCCCTCCTCTTCTCCGGCTCCCTTGCCGCCAGGGCCGTCCTGGCTCGGCGATGTCCTCCCGATTCCGGTACAGGCAGGAGCCAAGCTGCCCTTTCCCCGGGCATCTCTTTCTCCTCCTCTCCCTGCCCTCCTTCCACCAATGAAGGGAGGACTGCGGGGCGAGAAGGAGAAAGAGCTGGCCGGGAAAAGGTCAGCTTCCGTCCCACCTCCACTGTGATCGGGTGAGATGCGGCTGCGAGGTGGCGGAGGAGGCGGCGGAAGAGGGGGGGACGGTGGCGCCCTCATCGTCGCAAAGTGCCCTCTTCCAGTCCCTCTCCCGGGAGCGGCTGGGAGGGTTTGAAGAGGAAGGAGGGAGGTGGGCGGGGTCGGAGTGCGCCTGCGCGATTGCTCTGCCTCTGTCTAGCGCTCGCGGCCAGCGCAGAATGGGAGGTAATGGGCGGTTTTTGGGGGCTGGTTTTGGGGAGGTTGCAAGGTAGGTAGGGGTGTTTTTTTGTGCTATGGTTGTACCTCGTGGTCTGGGGGAATGTGTGTCGTGGGATTTGTGTTTCTGGGGGGTATAGTTTGGCCGTGTATAAAGGACATCCCACGACGACTCGATTTTTATATATATAGATTGCTCTAAGTCTAGAGCATTTCTGATGTGTTTTAAGTGATCTAATTTTCTACTGAATGCTATCTTTCATTTCCCCCCTCTAGATAAACTAAGCCAAAAAAAGTGGGGAAGCATTTTACTTGCTTATCACCCTACCCCTTCCAAGAAAGGTAAAAGGGAATGGTTTCCCTGACTTTAAGTCTAGTCCTACTCTGGGGACTGGGCTCATCTCCATTTCTAAGTTGAAGAGCCGGTGTTGTCTGTACACATCTCCAAGGTCATGTGGCCAACATGACTGCATGGCGGTACCTATTGATCTCACATTTGCATGTTTTTGAACTGCTAGGTTGGCAGGAGCTGGGGCTAACAGTGGGAGCTCACCTTGCTCCCCGGATTTAAATTGCCAACCTTTTGGTCAACAAGGTCAATAGCTCAGCGGTTTACCCACTGCGCCACCAGGGGCCCAGAAAACAAGCATATATTTCTGAAGAAAATAAAACAGCAGGAGGAAATTATGCTAGAGATATAAGAGGCACTGCAATTATTTTCCTTAACAGCAAGCTAAAGATAGGAAAATATACATTGCATGTTTCATCATAAGTTTTTTAATGCTCATCAGAATGTATAGGCATACAATTGCATCATCAGGAGAGCAGGAAGAATATCACTAAAGTGTTGACTACACAATGCATATTTCTGTTATAATTTGGCAAAAATACTAAAAAAATTCCACATGTTCCATCCTTAACCAGTAATGCATATGTCTTAACCAGCATCATTACAGGCCATCTGTAATGCGGCAGGGTGGAAGGAGATTAGCCACATTTATAAAACATCATAAAACAGACAAGTTTAAGACAGTCCAAGCACCTTTGGGTGAACTATACTTCAATCAGTAGTGCAAATTCTGGGCAGCCACATCTACCTAATAAATGGAAGCCTTGGATACATTCCAACATATTGTGGATTGTTCCTCCATAGACATGCAGATAAATAATTGAGGTGACGCATGAGAAAAAGATAAAAGGTTTCTTCTTCGTGTGGTCTGTAAAATGCACACAAATGGGTTTACTCCCGCGCATGCGTCAGAATCTCGGACATACTAGCTTTAAATAAAGATTTACATAAGCCCCTCCCACTCCCCCCCCCCCATCCCCCGATTGAGCTACCTATTCAGTTCCTTTTCCGCCTTGCCAGCGAAAGCATCTCTGACTGCTAGCTCTTCATTTCTAAGACCACGGATTGCCTCGATTATCAGATAAGATGTCTTCCCTCTCTTTTAAAAAGTGTTCTGATTGTGGGGCAACTTTCCCCCAAGAGGACAAACATGCAAAATGTCTCCTCTGTTTAGGAGAATCTCACATCCCTCAGACTTGCAAAATTTGCAGGTCCTTTTCTGCTAGAGCTCTAAAGAGCAGGGATTCCAGGCTTAAAGCTCTTTTCGAGCAGTCTATAACCTCTACAGGGACTGGGCTCTCAATCCTTGAGCCAGCCCTCCCATCTATCCCTCAAAATCCCACTCCTCTAAGTGCCTCGACGGATAGTGCCATTCGCGAGTTGGCCTCTGACTCTGCCATTGAGCCACCGCGAAAGAAAAAACAAAAAACCTCTAAACACTCTCTTTGGTCCAAAGACAAACCGAAGGAGGTTATGGCACAAAATCAACCAAGGCTCCTGGCCGGCCCCACGCCTCCCAGTCCTTGCATGCCCTTGTTAGCAGCAGAAACGCTGCAACTTTTTGAGCCTGACTATGATCTCTCAGGAGTGGAAGATCCCCCCCAACTCCTTCCCATTCACCACCTCTCCTCCGTGGCCGAAGGAGATCCTCCCTGCACCTCTCCCCCTTCTCCGCCACTTGCTCAGGTTCCCCCCAACCTCCCCTCCACCGGAGACCGAGGCTCTTTTCGCTGAAGAAGCCCACGCCATGCGGCCTTCCTCTCCCTCACGGCGTGCGGGCGCGCTCTTCTCGCCACCGCAGCGCACAAGTGCACGGCTCTCCCCACAGCGCCGCGCAGGTGCGCGGCCCTCCCCGCCTCGCTTGGCTCGCTCCCGGTCTCAGAGCCCTCTTAAAGAGGCGCCCGGCTACCGAGACCGCTCCTGGGAACATCCTTATGGGTACCCTCATGGCTACCCTCCTCCCTACCCCCCCTTTCCCTATTATCACCCTTACTATCCTCCTGAGCCTTATCACTCCCCGGATCCCTATTGGTGTCCGTGGCCCCCCTCTTCCTACCCTTCGGCATCCGTGGCAGCTCCTCCACCTCCCGCCCCCCAGCCCCTCCTGCTCAAGCCCCCTGCCTCTACAGTTGCTCCTCCTGCCCAGTCCCCCCCCACCTTCCAGATCATGATGCAGATTTGGAGTCCTCTTCTGATGCTACTCCTTTACCTCCCCTGCCTGAGCCTGAGACTGATCCTCAGCAGGCAGAAGAATATAAAAAATTTTCTGCACTATTAATCAGGCTGGCCAGATCCCTTGGCATCCAGCCCCCCAATCTGATGATGTGGTTCAAGACCCTTACTTTACTTCTGCTGAACAGCAACCACAGCAGTCCACCATATTACCTACTATACCTTACTTGGTCAAACTCCTAAAAATTTCTGGAGTTGCCCCTGCTACTGTCCCAAGCACATCTAAGCGGGCAGAAACCCTTTATCGAATTGACCTATCTACCACCCCCTGGTTGGCTAAACTTCCAAAAGTAAATTCGATTGTGACTGATGCCCAGCCTAAGCCAGTCCAAAATAACCAAGCTGCTCCTTCTGATAAAGAAGGTAGAAAACTTGATGCCATGGCCAAAAATTTTATGCTTCAGCATGCCTTTCAGGCAGGATGGCTCATTATGGCGTTTATATGAGCGTCTATCAGTCATACCTGTGGAACAACATAGGCCCATATCTGGACCTGCTTCCCGCAACTGACCAGCCCATGGCTAAGGCTTTCCATCAAGAAGCCCTTACCCTGGCCACCCTACAAAAGGACTTGGCTAAACATGGGGCAGATACCTCAGGCAGACTGATCGCGGGATCGGTTGCCCTTAGGAGGCATGCTTGGTTAAGATCTGCAGCATTGTCCTCCAATCAACGTTCCATGATAGAAAATCTGCCAATGGATGAAGCTGGTCTGTTCAACCCCGAAACAGACTCACAATTGGAACACTTTCATAAAATGAAACAAACCCTGAATAAATATGGCCAACAATCCAATCAACCTTACCAACCCTACAGGCAGCGTTGGCGCCCATACTACTATCCTCAGTCCTTTCGCGGATACTACAATTCCGCTCCGTATAGAGGAGGACAACGACCACAGTTCCCTTCACAGGGATACAAGCGTCCAGGTGTTCCATTCAGGGGTCAGTATCGAGGTGCTAAATCCTCAGACAATAGAAGGCGTCGCTTCTAGGCTGTTCCTAGACAGGCTTCAGCCCTTTCTCCCAATCTGGCAGTCCATCACCACAGATAAGTGGGTTTTGGACATTATCTATCGAGGATATGCCATAGAGTTTGATTCCCTCCCACCTCCAGGAAAACCTCTACCCAGACTTCTCCTGCCTTACTGAAAGAAATTGACTCCCTCCTTCTTAAAGGAGCCATTTCCCCTACCCCATCCCACCAAATTCAATTTTGCTTTTTTTCTAGCTATTTCCTTGTAGATAAAAGGGATGGTGGCCTTCGGCCCATTTTGGACCTCCAGGAAATTAACCAATTCATCAAACCACGCAAATTTAGGATGGTCACGCTCCCCTCCATCCTCCCTTTCATCCCGAAGGGAGCTTGGATGGCTACTGTTGACCTTAAAGACGCCTACTTCCATATTTCTATTAGACAGTCCCACAGGAAGTACCTCACCTTCATGGTTGACGATACTCCATATTCCTTTAATGTCCTTCCCTTCGGCCTCTCCACGGCCCCGAGCACTTTCACTAAGTGTATGGCGGTCGACGCCTCCCACCTTCGCCAGCAGGGCATCACTGTGTTCCCTTACCTGGACGACTGGCTTTTCTGTTCTGGGTCATGTGACCAGTTGTCATCCGATATCAATTATACTTTATCTTTTTTACAGAGCCTGGGACTCGTTGTCAACCTGGAAAAGTCACATCTCTCACCTTCCCGGACTGTGCAGTTCATAGGTGCAGTAATAGACTTCATATCCCAGAGAGCCTACCTCCCAGAGGACCGCTTCCTCAATTTGTGCCATTCTATCCATGCTATCCAAACTCGCCACCGATGTTCTGCTTGGACCATCCAATCTATCCTTGGCCATATGGCTTCCACCACGAACGTCACCGCGTTCGCCCGCCTCCGCCCCCTCCAAGCCTGGTTTCTCTCAGTGTTCCAGCCGGGGCTAGACAGCCAAACCATGACCCTCCACCCCCCCCGCCCGTGTTCTCCAGTCCCTCTCATGGTGGACAAACAGGTTCAATGTGTGCTCGGGCCTTCCCTTCTCTCCTCCTCAGCCGTCCCTGTCACTAACGCCAGATGCATCATCCACAGGGTAGGGTGCTCACCTTCAAGACCTCACCATCAGCGGTTGTTGGTCCCCCTCCCAAAAGAGGCTCCATATCAATGCACTGGAACTCATAGCGGTAGAAAAAGCCCTACGGTCATTTGTGGCCCTAGTTTCCAACCACATCATCCAAGTCCTCACGGACAACACCTCAGTAAAATACTACCTCAACAAACAGGGGGCACCCGCTCCCCAACTCTCCTCTCAATATCCCTTCGGATATGGGAGTGGTGCATTCACCACAACACATTCCTCCTAGCTATTCACCTTCCAGGCCTACAGAACACTCTGGCCGACTCACTGAGCAGGACTTCGTCCACCACTCACGAGTGGCAGCTCAACCCCCGCCACTTTCTCTCACTGATCAGGCGCTGGGGCACTCCTCAAATAGACTTATTTGCCTCACACCTCAACACTCACTGCCTCATATATTGTGCGAGACTCCACCCTCTCGCATCCCCAGACTGTCTAGGAGACGCATTCCTCTACCAGTGGTCCCCGGGACTCCTCTACGCCTTTCCTCCCCTTCCACTCCTATCCAGAGTGGTTGCAAAACTGATCTCCAACAACTCGGATTGCATCCTGCTAGCCCCATGGTGGCCCCGCCAGCCGTGGTTCACGCCCCTTCTCCAGGCCTCTCGGAGACTTCCTTCGCCTTCCCCTGGACCCCGACCTCCTCACCCTTCGACAGGGTCTACATCCTACACCCAGACCTCCCATCTCTCCACCTTACAGCGTGGAGGATCAGGCCCTTTCCCACCTCTCCAATCCTGTCCGCCTCATAATTCAGGCAGCTCAAAAGGTTTCCACCAGAAAAGCCTACACCTATAAGTGGGACAGGTTTCGTAAATTTGTTCAGCTGTTGGGCCATTTGCCACAGTCGGCTCCTATCTCTATTGTTCTAGATTTCCTTATTGACCTCTCCACTAAAGGTTTTTCCCTATCTTCCATCAAATGCTATGTAGCAGCTCTCTCCTGGTACAGGAAAAAAAATTGGCGTCCCGTCCCTTTTTCAAGATCCCTAGTGGGTATGTTTTTACAGGGATATAAAAAGTCTTTCCCCCCGGTTTCTCCTCCTCCATCTTGGAGTTTAGAACTGGTCCAGCTTTCTAAACCCCCCTTTGAACCCATGTCAACGTCTCATATTTCCCACTTGTCCTGGAAGACGGCCTTCCTCGTGGCTATTACCTCAGCCAGAAGAGCCAGTGAAATCACAGCACTCCATTCTGATCCCCCGTTCATCCGGTTCCATGAAGATAAAGTGGTCCTCCGGACGGATGTCACTTTTCTTCCCAAAGTTGTCTCCCATTTTCATATGGCCCAGGACATTGTCCTCCCAGCCTTTTTTCCTAACCCTTCATCTCCTCTGGAGATTGCCCTTCACTCTCTCGATGTTAAGAGGGCCTTATCTTTCTACTTACATAGGACAGCCCCTTATAGAAAATCCCCTAAGTTGTTTCTTAAGTATAGGGAAGATTCCCTGGGACTTCCCCTTACCTCTCAACATTTGGCTTCTTGGATAGTCCTGGCAATCCGGTTGGCCTATCAGTTAGCCCACAAGGAATTACCTGTTGGTGTTAAAGCCCATTCCACAAGGGCAGTTTCAACATCCCAAGCGTTTTTGCGGGGTGTTCCTGTTGATCAAATTTGCAAGGCTGCTACCTGGGTGAACCCCTTGACGTTTGCAGCCCACTACAAGCTCGACGTTCTCGCTAAGAAGGATGCATCCTTCGGCAGAGCCGTCCTGTTCTCCTGTGTGGCATGACCCACCTCCAGGTACGTAAGCTTGTTAAGTCACCCATCTGTGTGCATTTCACAGACCACACGAAGAAGGTTAGGTTGCTTACCTGTAACCGTGTTTCTTCGAGTGTAGGTCTGTGAAATTCACACGGAACCCACCCATCCTCCCCTCTTTGTCATGCCTATGTTCTGCTGCTGTCTGGCGGCCAGGAACTGAATAGGTAGCTCAATCGGGGGATATGGGGGGGGGAGTGGGAGGGGCTTATGTAAATCTTTATTTAAAGCTAGTATGTCCGAGATTCTGACGCATGCGCGGGAGTAAACCCATTTGTGTGAATTTCACAGACCTACACTCGAAGAAACACGGTTACAGGTAAGCAACCTAACCTTCTCCTGAGATTAAGTCAAGTCGTGCTCCACTCTGCGGGGTGGTGCTCATCTCCATTCCTAAGCCGAAGAGCCGGCGTTGTCTGTTGACACTTCCTAGGTCATGTGGCCAGCGTGACTGCATGGAGTGCTGTTACCTGCCAGCAGAAGTGGTATCTACTGATCTCACATTTGCATGTTTTCAAACTGCTAGGTTGGCAGAAGCTGGGGCTAACAGCAGCTGTTCACCCCGCTTCCTGGATTTGAACTGCCAACTTTTCAATCAGCAAGTTTAGCAGCTCAGCAGTTTAATCCGCTATGTCACCAGGGGGCCAGAATCACAACATAGGACTGAGGCAAGCTTTGGAACAAAACTGCATGATGGGAGAGGGGATAACACTCATAACACCAACATTACTGTTGTTCTTGGATTATAAATGGCATTTCCTAAATTTGTTCTATCATTAAAAACACGGAAAAGGTTTATTAAACTGTAAACTTTGTTTTTGCGGGACATCTTGCAGCACATTTTACTATAGTTTTTCAATAAATACCAGATCTCACAGAGTCTCAACCAGTTCAACATAGTTTGTGGCAAAAATTAAGTTCCTGGAGTATAACAATTACTTTCAAAGTAAATGCTGCACAATTAAACGTGAATAACACTTTCGAACCAGGAACAGAAGAACTTTCAAATTTTCTTTCATTGTGTAATAGAAAGAGCATCTACTGGTATGTGGGGAATAACCAATAGCTTGTGGACAGCTCTTCCAGATAAGTGCCAATCCCTCATGTCCTCTTCTAACAAAGAACTGTGCTCTTAATATTGTTTTTAGACACCCTTAAGAGCCTAGTGGTGAACCAGAGCTCTAAGCTCAGAACGGACTGGAGCCAAATTGGAGCTTACATTAAAGATTTAAATCTGAAGGGACAGAAAACTAAGAAGTGTAAGAGGACTTAAACAGGCAAAGCGTATACGCCGTGGGGGCGTAAGGGAGCGGGAACATCCCAAGACGACGAAGAGGAAGTCAAGAAGATCAAGTATTGGCGGGAACCTGCTATCCGAACTGGAAGTTGTTGGCACGGACCAACCATACGTTTCTTTCATCTTTCTCCCCCTCCCCGTGCCTTACCCTCCCCTTGCCCTCCCTCCCTCCCCCATCCCACCCCCCTCTATTTCCACTATACTTCTTTCTTTTACTGTATGTATTAAAAACTCACAATAAAAAATATTTTAAAAAATATTGTTTTTCATGGTTCTGCAGTTTTGTTAATCATTTCTTCATTGTCTTGTGTGTATTCAGAAGTAGACCTACAAGTGACTCTTAACACCTTTGTAGAAGCATATGAGAAGCTCGGCCTCTCATTGAAAATTGAGAAAACCAAAGTGCTCTTCCAGCAGTCACCAGCCAATCCCTCTCCAGTGCCAGAAATACAGCTTAATGGTGTAACATTAGAAAATGTTGACCATTTCCGCTACCTCGGCAGCCACCTCTCCACAAGAGTCAACGTTGACACTGAAATACAACACAGTCTGAGCTCTGTGAGTGCAGTATTTTTCCGAATGAAGCAGAGTGTTTGAGGATGTCCGTGGTGCTTGTTTATAAAGCCATTGTCCTCCCAACCCTGCTTATATGCCTGTGAAACGTGGACTGTCTACAGACGTCATACTCTTGGAACGATTCCATCAGCGCTGCCTCTGAAAAATCCTGCAAATCTCTTGGGAAGACAGCTGGACAAATGTCAGCGTGCTGGAAGAAGCAAAGACCACCAGCATTGAAGTGATGCTCCTCTGCCATCAACTCCGCTGGGCTAGCCACATTATCCAAATGCCCGATCACCGTCTCCCAAAGCAGCTACTCTACTCGGATCTCAAGAAAAGGAAACGAATTGTTGGTGAACAGGAAAGATTTAAAGATGGTCTTAAAGCCAACCTCAAAAACTGTAGCATAGACACAGAGAACGGGTAAGCCCTGGCCCTTGAATGCTATAACTGGAGGTCAGCTGTGACCAGCAGTGCTGCAGAATTTGAAGAGGCACGAATGGAGGGTGAAAGGGAGAAATGTGCCAAGAGGAAGGCGTGTCAAGCCAACCCTGACCGGGACCGCCTTCCGTCTGGAAACTGCTGTCCTCACTGCGGGAGAACATGCGGATCAAGAATAGGGCTCCACAGCCATCTACGGACCCACCGCCAAGACACCACATCTGGAGGACCATCATCCTTGAGCTACGAGGGATTGCCTAAGTAAAAAGTTATTTTTATACTAAGCACTGATTTATAGCAAGTCCCCACAAACAAAACTTGTAGCATTTAATTAAAAATTACAGAGAGCTGCAAGTGTGGATGGTTTGGCAACCTGACTAGGCCAGCTCTGAAGCTGCCTGTTCTGCTTCTTGCAGAATATAGAAAGAATTACGGTACATAAAACAGTATGTGCCTGCCACTTGCCCATGAACATAAACTCAGGTTTGTCTTCTCAGCTTATGTGTGAGGCCCAGGCAGAGCTGAAAGGAGACTAGCACAGTAGACTTCTTTACTTGCAGTAGAGAAGTGGGAGGAAAGCCAACAGGAGCTGCTATAGAGGGACAAGGGGAGCTCAGGGTTAGGAAGGAGAGTAGTGTACGTATTACAGCTGAGCATATATCTTCTTTTAATCTTTTAAACTTTTAGAAAGGAAAATTGATCAAGAGTTTATTATTCCTACATGATGCAATAGTTTTATTGCATAGGCTATTTATCATAACTTCACAAATCATAAGCCCAAGGGAGGAGCATGAGCAATAAATAATGCTCCACAAAGTTCATTACATAGCTTCATGAAACAGCCTCCTCCATCCTGCTTGCTTCACAGGTGAAGCCAAATGTAATCTATATCATTGTGCAATTTGACAGCTTTCTTGCTTCACTGTTCCGAGTTTAGGCTGTGCATACTCCACGCTGACCCAAATCGCTTCCGCACATTTTAAGACTGGCAGGAATAAGGCAAAGGGAGAGACAATTGGTCAATGTTGCAATTCTTCCTGCAGTCTGCTTCTAGAGTATGAAATCAACAATTTCTTTCCACAGCCGAGACCAGCCAAGAGAGGGTTTTTTAAATAAGTAAAATGTTTATTTACTGGTACTTTTTTCAAAACATTTCACATAATAATTATCTTGTTTCATCACCGGGAATGTGGCGCAGCTGGCTGGAAGTCTGCTGCATAAGATCTCTACTGACCAGAAGGTCATGAGTTCGAGGCCTGCCCGGGTCAGGGTGAGCTCTTGACCAATTGTGTCGCTCGGTGTCTCTCTATATATGTTGTATGTCTATGACATTGAATGTTTGCCTGTATATGTGCATTGTGATCTGCCCTGAGTCCCCTGCGGGGTGAGAAGGGCGGAATATAAATGATGTAAATAAATAAATAAAATCATCTATTCGCAAGTCTGTACTGCCTCCACCTCTAACCCATCATTGACATAGTGCTATATACAATATAGCTCTGTCAGTTCTATACTACTTCTTATTCTAGTTTCATCCACCTGCTGAGAAAGTTAATAGGGAACTATGGACCTCCAAATGTAAACTATGGCACCCTTCATCCTAGATAATTGATTGTGCTGTTCGGTACCAATGATTACTGGGGCTTAACATCATTTAAAGAAATATAGGCTCCACGCCTTTCACTAAAGTCTATGTAGACCTCTTCAACCTGGGGCCCTCCAGCATTTTGGACTTCAGCTCCCTTTTTTTATCATATCAGGAGCGAACCAATGTATTTGAGAAAACACAACGTTTAAAAACTTGGCATTCTATTAAATGTCCTTTGACCAGTAGCTGGCCACTTGGAGTGCCTCTGGTGTTGCCATAAGAAGGTCCTCCATTGTGCATGCAGCAGGGCTCAGGTTGCATTACAGTAGGTGGTCTATGGTTTGTTCTTCTCCACATTCGCATGTTGTGGACTCCACTTTGTAGCCCCATTTCTTAAGGTTGGCTCTGCATCTTGTAGTGCCAGAGAGCAGTCTGTTCAGCGCCTTCCAAGTTGCCCAGTCTTCTGTGTGCCCAGGAGGGAGTCTCACATTTGGTATTAGCCATTGATTGATGTGCTGGGTTTTAGCCTGCCACTATTGGACTCTTGCTTGCTGAGGTGTTCCAGAGAGTGTCTCAGTAGATCTTCGAAAACTATTTCTGATTTAAGGTGCTGGCTGATTATCTGAACAGGGGATGGGCCATGTCACTGCTTTCGTCCTTTTGTTATTGGTTATACTTCCCAGCAGATGTCAGGTGGTGCAATACCGGCTAGACAGTGTAATTTATCCAGTGGAGTAGGGAGAGACAGCCTGTGATAATGCGGCATGTCTCATTAAGAGCCACATCCACTGTTTTAGTGTGGTGAGATGTGCTCCACACTGGGCATGCATACTCAGCAGCAGAGTAGCAAAGCGCAAGAGCAGATGTCTTCACTGTATCTGGTTGTGACCCCCAAGTTGTGCCAGTCAGCTTTCATATGATATTGTTTCTAGCACCCACTTTTTGCTTGGTAGTCAAGTAGTGCTTCTTGTGGGTCAGATAATGGTCCAGGGTAACTTCCAGGTATTTGGGTGTGCTGCAGTGCTCCAGTGGGATCCCTTCCTTCCCAGATAATCCTCAGAGCTCCCATAATTCCTGAGTATTGCAGAAACTGGCTACGGCTTCTAGGAGTTGGAGCACAAACACTTGGAGGACTACAGGTGGAAGAGGCCTGCCCTAGGGAATCTGGAAAAGTGTTTCCTGTTTGGATATATACTTTGAATATGTTTTAATGGTTTTTAATTGTGAATTTTAAATACTGTTTATATTTAATTCTGTTTTAATGTTTGCTGCTGATCTTGTTGGGAGCGACGTGAGCTTCCGCTGTCAGCCCCAGCTTCTGCCAATGGAACAGTTTGAAAGCATTCAAATGTGAGTAGATCAATAGGTACCGCTCCGGCGGGAAGGTAACAGTGCTCCATTTAGTCATGCTGGCCACATGACCTTGGAGGTGTCTACGGACAATGCCGGTTCTTCGGCTTAGAAATTGAGATGAGCACCACACCCCAGAGTTGGACACAACTGGACTTAATGTCAGGGGAAAACCTTTACCTTTAATGTTTGCATATTTGTATATTTTAAATTGTATGCTAATGCTTTTATGTTAAGCCACTTCGAGTCTCCTTCGGGAGAGATAAAGCAGGGAATAATAATAATAATAAACACATCGTAAAATTTTTATTCCTATAGCTCACTTTTTCAAAGTGCTCCATTTTATCCTTGTGGTAATCCTTGTGGTATGTTACATTGAGTGTGTGGAGAGAGGAGAGTGGGACAAAGGTATCTAAGGAGCCTCACTATTATGCAATCGTTGAATGAGACCTAAATCTTACTGTCAATACCACTAGAACAAAACACTGAATCAATGTTAACTTGTTAAATCAACACTTGTATAAGTTCAATCTTTCAATGGCTCTACTCTGATGATTCTAAAATAAGATCCAGGTCCAAATGTGTTGATTTGCCCTCACCAGTATTGTTTTTGGCCCGTTTCATGAAATTCATATCTAATCTGCAGCTCTCTAAGATATATAACAGATTCAACATGCACGATATTTGCTTTAGCAGATACAATTTGCTTGTAATAAAACTCTGCCTCTCAAGCTGGTTAAGTAATGCATGAGGCTCTGTAGCCATGGTGAAAGCATCATGGTGTTCAAAAAGGTCCCATTGGAGCAGGCAATTTAAAAACATTATTATCTTTCATTTGCCTCCTAATCTATGAGGTGAGTTCTCTGCAGTTTGCAGATACCCTTGGGTTCCCTACCCAGCTGGGCGCAGGGAGCTGGAAGACCACCTGAACCCAGGCTGACTTGCACACCGCTCCCAGTGGACTATGATTATAATTACTCCCACCTCAAAAAAGTCTACAAATTAGCAATTAGTGCTGTGAAGACTCCAAAGGTATCATTCCACTGTGAGGCTCTCTATACAAGGGCTCTTGCATGGCATACAACTGGGAGTGTGGGCAAGCACTGGGGAATATAGAGCAATTTAATTAGCCAGGAGTCTCCCTGGATATCTAAGAGGAAAGAGTGCATCTGTGCGTGGCTTGGCAAGCTGAGTTCTCTTTCCTATCACCCTGTTGGGAACCATTCCACAGCAATCGTTCTCTCCTGCTGAGGGGGCGGAAGCAAACAAGAGATGGAAAGGAAAGAGTTTGGCCACCTTGCTAGTTTATCTTCCTGCACCAGCATCGCAGGATGCCTGTTAATTACAAAATTCTTAACAGGTGTTCTTTTCTCTTGGACACAGTATGATCATCTTGCAGTACCGTGCAATCTTGCACCAGAATTATTAAAATAGTAAACAAATTAAAGGGAAGCAGAGATGGGCCATTTTTGGCCTTGCATAGGTGGAGGAACATTAACTCTTACCATCCATTTTAATTGGCTGTGCTGACGATAGCTGATGGGAGTTGCAGTCCAATGTCATTTAAAAACAAACAAGCTGCCTACCACTTCTGTTCTTCAGGCAAAATAGAGTGAAGAATAGGTCAAAATCTTATCTCCAACAAGATAAAAGTGTAAATGGCCCTCATGATTTGAATCAATTAATATATCACCGACTGATTCCAAGAGTACTTCCTTATTTATGTACAAACCTTTGTGCTGGCAGGACTGAAGACTGACAGGCTGGAGGTTCGAGTCCGGGGAGAGCATGGATGAGCTCCCTCTGTCAGCTCCAGCTCCCCATACGGGGACATAAGGCCCCTACAAGGATGGTAAAACATCAAAACATCCAGGCATTGGGCCCCTGGACAACGTCCTTGCAGACAGCTAATTCTCTCACACCAGAAGCGATTTACAGTTTCTCAAGTTGCTTCTGACATGAAAAAAAAATTATGTACATGACAAAGACTCAAAAAGTTGTGCCTCAACTTGTATTTCAATCAGGCATAACACTGTCTAATGTGCAAAGGTGTTTTGGTTCTAGATAACTCCCCATCTTTGTTTTGCTCTTATCCCTGCAAATATCTACATAGCTAGAACTGAAGTGCAGTGGCAGTGATGAACTTAAAGCTGGACCGCAAACCCTTGACTTCAGCCAAAAAATGTGGCATGAAAGGTGTGTGTAAAAAATCTTAATTGCGTACAGGGTGCTGGGTACATAACAAACTATGCTATACAAACTATTTGCATATGAAAACACACACTAAAAGAGATTATTCGCTGCAAAATAACAGCAAGACTAAATCAATATAGATAATGCAGCCAGATAGCAGTGTAAGCACTTGAGAGCCTATGAGTGTTTTCCTGTTGATAAATTACATGTGCTTAGATAGGAGACATATTGGGATAAAAATACCCTACTCTGTTGGGTTTCATGCCTGAGGGTACAAGTCTTCAGCCCTCAGTGAGTAGTTAGCCTAGATAGAATGAGGAATTCCTTCCTTTACATTCCCTATGCATGTCTATCTCAAGAAGGGGCTTAGAAGGAGGGTTGTCTTACTCATCCTGCCTGCCACTATCTCCTCCTCCTTGAATACTTAGCAATGTGATATCTGCCGGAATATCCTTCCCTCTCCTAATCATAGAATCATAGTTGGAAGAGATCTCATGGACCATCCAGTCCAACCCCCTGCCAAGAAGCAGGAAAATCATGTTCAAAGCACCCCCGACAGATGGCCATCCAGGCTCTGTTTTAAAGCCTCCAAAGAAGGAGCCTCCACCACACTCTGGGGCAGAGAGTTCCACTACTGAACAGCTCTCACAGTCATGAAGTTCTTCCTAATGTTCAGATGGAATCTCCTTTCTTGTAGTTTGAAGCCATTGTTCCGCGTCTTCGTCTCCAGGGCAACAGAAAACAAGCTTCCTAATGGGTTCCCACATCTGAACTGTAACAAACACAATCAACATTCCTCTTTTTCCCACCCCATTCATGTGCACTTTCTTTTTATTGTTTTTGGCCAGGTGGACTGCTGGAGGAAGCATGGCTTTGAGACTGGGCATGCCAACATCTGCCAGAATCAACAATGTGGAAGGATATGGGGTTCTTGGCTTTTCTTCATGAACGAAGATTCAGGAAGGACTCAACCCACGCTTTCTACAAGCGCGTTGATGATTCAGAGGCTGGATGTGTCCTTCAAGCCTGTGCAATGGATTTTTCTAGTGGAGCGCAGCGTGCACAGAACTGGCCTCTCTCTTTAAACCAAAGGTTCGTCTATCGGGGCCTAGCAAGCTGGGACGGTGGCAGCGAGGTCCTCAGGTCGTAGGTTTGGTTTGAGTTTCCTTCTCTAGATGGTTGACCTTGTAGGTTAAACGAGCACCATCTGCCTGGGTTTGAAATCAGAGTTTACCTTCTCCTAGGATGGTTGCCAAAAGGCTAGGGAGCCCATCCTGCCCTTTGACGCTCTTTGTCAGACCTTTCGGTTGTGACCTGTCTGGCATGGGAGGCCCTACCTGTGGCTATCATGCCACCGCCAGCATAACTCACAACTTCATTAGGGTACGCAAGCCTGTCCCCCACAACAAGGAGGTGCTAACGAAGAGGGTAGCATAGAGGAAATGATATGGGGTAGCATAGAGGAAAAGTGCCAGGTTCTTGGAAATTGGCGGATAAGGATTGGAAGATGATTCCCTGCCCAAGCAATTCCCTGCTTGACCATGCATCCCCCACACAAAGCTATATTGGGTTGTATAGCCTAAAATAATCTGAAATTGTGATTTTAGGGACATAGATACAGTGAATATATACACACACATTTGCATACCCCAACTATTCTGCCAATGCTGCAGGCCAGCAGGTGAAGGGGACAAGATGCTTTGCCATTTTCCAAGATGTGTGTTAAGGATCAAAGCAAGCAGAAATGTTTTAATGAAATATAATGTCAATCATACAGGGAGAAGGTTATCATTTCTGAATGTGCAACAAACTGCATAGCATGGGCTGGAGGGAGGCGGCTGGGAAGGAAGGAAGGAAAGAAAATTCAAAATTCAACATGGAATATCTGAAGGCATGTGAAGACCTGCATTTTCTATCATGGCAAATAGTATTTTGTTTTATGTTTCTCTGCATATTTTGTCAGCCAGAGAAGTATGCCACAGATATTCAACAGATAGGGGAATATCTACATATTCTGTCATTGCAACAAACTACCTGGATGTCCTCTCGATCTCATTCCTAAAACCAGCTGCTGGACACTTCTCATAAGTAGGCTAGAGAAGCAATATATGATGGGTGGTTAACACTTGATGATGAATGTGTTATCTAGATCCTGGCACTCAGAAAGCTCAGCATTATCCCCAGATTAAAAATACAAAGTAAACATCCTCCCAGCTGAATGCAACCCATGGAACATTGTTCAATTCACATGGTTTCCTCCTGGTTCCATGAGACACCACTCCCTTTTTCCTTGGCTCTAAGGGAGAGTCACTATTCTATAAAGTGAAGTCATACGGTTGATTTCGAAAGGCACTCTACTCTAGGTATGCAGATATACACATCCGAACTCAAATATATAAATTTTAAATAGTGCTGCTCCCTGGTTGTGGAAAAAAATAATAGAAGTAACCTTCTAGATGAGAATAACCAGGTGACTACTTATTCAAACTAACATCCCACAGAACTATCCTTAGCTCTACAATCCTATTTTGGAGCAAAGAGCACACCTCTAAAACAGCCCGTTTTTCCATGAAAGTGCATAGTAAAAAGGTTTCACTTTGAAATGAGAGGAACATTGTGTGTTCCAATAGCACCGGCATTGAAATAAAGACAAAATAGTTGACTCATGTGGATTCAGCCAAAGTCTGAAATATGTCTTCTCTAGAAATGGAGAGTGCAGCATGCCGGCCATCAGATAAGTTGCATCTGGCAGTAGCTCCGCACAAGAAATGTGCGTAATATAGATATCTTTATCGGAATTACCAAGACTCCTAGCTAATAACAGACTGTGTGCAGCTTCACAAGAAGAACTCTCTATCTCACAATATTTTGTGACGGAACTTTATAATTAAACAGTTAACTGGCTTTAAAGGAGGGTGGCTGTGGCAGGCAGTTTGCTATCTATCTTCTGCAAAAGAGAGCTCAGGAGCCACTGATAGCTCTAAAGAAGTGAAAGTTGCAGTCAAGAAGAACTGAAAACAGTAACACTGGTATTTCAGTGGAAATAAACACGATGGCAACAAAGCCTATAGATAAGAGCGCATCTACATCGCCCAGCAATTCGCCCAGTAAATCAATAGAATCAAAAATCGACCAGCTATTGTTGCCATTTAAGTCCATGCAGGCATCGCAAACTCGGGTTGAAACATCAGTAAACGTTTTAGTGGCTGAGGTGGCTCAAATACAAACAAAAATGTTAGAAATGGATCAACGTATGACAATGACGGAAACCAGAAGTAAGGAATCTGAGAAAGACTTACATGCTGTTCGCCAGGACATGGCAGACTTGAAAGCTGAATTGTTAAATCTTCAAAACAGATCAAGAAGAAAGAATATTCGAATTAAGGGTCTGCCTAATGACCTGCCCAATACTGATTTACTAAACAAACTGATTGCCTGGGGGAAAACTTATGGCATCAAACTTCAGTTATCTCAAATTGAAAGAGCTCACAGAGTTTACAGTTCACAAAAAAAATTCTCATGATGTTTTAGTTGCTTTTGTGAAGGAATCCCAAAGAGACGTGTTTTTAAAACAATTCTGATATATTGAAGATCTGCAATATGAAGGAAGAAAAGTCCTGGTATTTCGTGATTTGGCAAAAGAGACAATAAAACAAAGGACATATCTGCGCCCTATTACTCAAAGACTGATAGCTGCTGACATCGGATTTTCGTGGGGCTTTCCTGCAACTATAAGGATTTATAAGGATGGGAAAGTTCTAACTGCCAAATCAATAGATGAAGGAAAATCTTATTGCAAAATTAGGACTTGAACAATTAGCGACCAAAGAAGATAATGAAGAAAAACATCAAAACGAAGATTTCGAGGATTAATACTCAAACAAACTTTAACAAAAGGACTCATAGTTAAAGGCCTGGAGAAGGTTTTCTTGCTTTTTTTCCCTTGGGGAAAGGGAGGTTTGATTTAGTTGATGTAAATTCCAGGTGCAGAAGACTGTGGAGAGAAGTTTGGCAGCATACCTGGCTTATATAAACATTGATAACTTCAGTCAACGAACGAGGGTTATAGAAAAATATCAAGTTGAATTAAAATAAAATATAACATAAAATAAAAATGCAGGAAGTCAACATGAAAAGAGTTGTAAATATGATAAGTGTATAAGGGGTCTAAGGAATGTATTTTGTAGTAAATACTACTTGGTTATATATATAAGGGTAGAAGGGCTGGGAAATAATTAAGTGTGGGCCAACTAATGTAGTTTCTCCTCTTGATTGTTAGGAACATTTTGGTGTTCAAGCTGGCTGTGGCTACAGCTAAGGCAAAATTGGGAAATGCATATGTATGTGGGGGTATAGGAGAAATAGGGCAAGAGGGGCATTCTGTTATGTTTTTTTGTGTGTCAAATGGGGTGTAGGTAAGGCCTGTAATGAGGAATCCACTTATTATGTTTATTACTGTTGTGGATAATGCATAGTTTTAAATGCATTACCCTTAATACTAGGGGTATGTCATCGAAACTTAAATGTCAAAGATTGAGAGCATATTTTAAAAGGTTAAGCCCAGACTTCATTTTTTTTGCAGGAGACACACCGGGGAAGGGACCCCTAGTGATATTAATCTGGATTGGATAGAGCATTATATAAAAGGATCTGGAAGTGCTAATGCCAGGGGTGTTGCAGTGTTGATTTCACAAAAAGTGGATTTTAAGATTGATTCAATTGATATTGAGGATAAAGGGTGAATTTTGATAATTAAGGGTACAGTAAATAATGAGGATTACCTACTAGTGAATATCTATGCCCCAAATTGTGGCCAAAGAGATTTTTTTAGAGGGGTTGACAAAAGGATGAAAAAAGTACAAACAGACAATATGATAGTAGCAGGAGATTTTAACACAACATTTAATCAGGAACTGGATTCATCATCACAAAAGAGAGGGGATTTACAAGCGAGACATGCTTTTGTTCAGTTGATTAACAATTATAACTTAAAGGATGTACTGAGAATAATGAAAGGGAATGAAAAGCTGTATACATATTATTCAGCAGTGCACAAAGTGTTCACTATTATTGACTATATATTTGTAACACCACCCCTAGTAAAATATGTTAAAGAAGTCTATGTAAATTTAAATTCTATAAGTGACCATCGAGATGTGAATATGATATTAGATTAGCAAACCGATTATGAGCCCCTAAAAAGAATGTGGATGGATATAAAGGATTATTAACAACAAGTCTATAAGGAAAAATATTTTAAGAGAATGGGCAGAAATTTGCCCATTCATATGAGGTACTCTGGGATGCAATGAAAGCAGTTTTAAGAGGATTGTTTAGTAAATATTTGGCCATACTGAAGAAACAGGAAAGAGAACGAGAGAACCAACTGATAGGAGAAATTTAAAAAAACTGGAATCAATGTATTTGTTAACAAAGGCTCTGAAGATTATAAATAATATTACAAGATTAAAGAAAGAGTTGGAGGCTAAAGATATAGAAAAAGTAAAAAAAAGATATGATGTATACAAACAGATATTTTTGAATATAATAATAAAAGCTCAAAACTGCTGGCAAAAATAGCACAGACTAAAAAACTAAAAAGGGAAATTGGATGTATCAAGGATAGCAATGGCATTGTATGTGCCAGAATGGTAAATAAAATCAAATCGATACAGGATTTCTACTCTAATATGTATAGAAGTACAAAAGTGGATATAGATGAGCTGGACAAATATCTGGAACAAAACTTAGATAAGAAACTAAGCGAGACACATAGTAAGGAAATGGGTAAATCTATATGACAAGGGGAAATTAAAGACACAATTAACAAATTAAGGAAAGGTAAATCACCGGGTGAAGATGGTATTCCAGCTGAAATTTATAAAACTTATATAGAATTCTTAGTACCCAAATTACATAAATTGTTCATCGATCTTAAAAAATGGCAGAAAATAGTCAATGAATTTTGTAATGGAAATAGAAGATCCAGGCTACCGAGAGGCCTATGGTATATTTATCAGAAATTAGGAGGACTAGGAATACCAGAACTAAAAACCTACCACCAGGCACACATTATAAAGGGAGTGTTTAGGCTGCTCTTGGAACCTAAATTAATCTGGCAGGACCTGGAAGGGAAATGTTGGCAAAGAGATTATGGGGAAATGTTTTTCAGGTCAAAAATAGGCAAAGAAATTAAGGAGTGTAAAAATAACCTGGCTAAAGATGTTATGGAAATATGGGTTAAGTTAAAAAAAACAAGATATTTCCAGGAGTTTCCCCCTTAACCCCAATAGTGTTACTGGAGAATTTTCCAGAAAACCTGAGAATTAAACTTAAATATAAAAAATTGGTGGAGGTGGACACTGCTCTTTCCTGGAAATAATGGATACAAAATTCAATGGGCAAGTTTAATAAGTTAGAAAAACAAGGTGCTCTGAACTGGTTTGAGAGACAACAGCTGTATAATTGGAAAAAGGACTGGCTAAGTAAAAATCCCAGATGTAGAGCATTGAATAAATATGAGGAATGCCCTAAGGATCCGGGTTGAGCAACCGCCCCCTCCATGCAAGGGCGCCGAACAGATTTTGGTTCGCCCGAAGAGACTTATGGAACCCGAAAGGTTCCTGAATGCTCTGAGGGATCTGGAGTCTATCAGTGTCTCTGTCGACGAGCAGGTTCAAGCCTGGAACACCTCGTTAGCCAGAGCTCTCGACGAGATTGCCCCTAGGCGCCCTCTCCGATCCCGCAAACATCGATCCCCCTGGTATACAGAGGACCTCAGGTCGATGAAGCGGGAGAGGAGACGGCTAGAGCGCGTGTGGAGGAACCTCCGTGACGGAGCCTCAGTATCAGCTTATAAGCTATTTAAATATACTTATGAGCGTGCTGTCAAGGCAGCCAAAAATGTGCACTTTTCTGCCTTGATAGCGTCTGCTAGCTCACGCCCGGCTCAATTGTTTAAGGTAATTCGGTCTTTGACGACGGTCCCTACTGTCCCAAAAAGCAGCGATCAGACCCCTACCGCCAGTGCTTTCCAGAGCTATTTCACAGACAAGATTCTGAATCTCCGCCGGGACCTTCCTGCCACAATTGATACAGTAAGAAAACTTGAGACCCGTGGCCCTCCGCCGGCCCACCCTCGACCGGTTTCGGCCACTGGACGCAGATGCTGTTGATAAGATTGTGCCTGCAACCAGGCCTACCACCTGCTCCCTCAACCCGTGCCCCTCCTGGCTTGTTAGATCCTGCCTGGAGGGGTTACGTGGGCCTCTGTTGAACATCGTAAATAGCTCCCTTGAGCAAGGAGTCTTCCCAGAGTGCTTTAAAGAGGCGGTGGTAGCTCCATTACTGAAGAAACCATCACTAGATCCTGCGGTTCCCTCCAACTACCGACCAGTGTCGAACCTCTCGTACCTGGGCAAGGTAGTTGAGAGGGCAGTAATGGAGCAGTTGCAGTCCTTCTTAGATGATGCAACATGGCTAGACCCCTTCCAGTCCGGCTTCCGTTCGGGGCACGGGACGGAGACGGTCCTGATCTCCATCACAGATCAACTCCGCTGCCAGCTCGACCAAGGCGGGTCTGCGCTGCTCGTGTTATTGGACCTCACGGCAGCGTTTGACACGGTCGACCACAATCTACTGATCCACCGCCTGGCCATGGCTGGAGTGAGGGGGACAGTTCTTAAATGGCTGACCTCCTTCCTCCACCAGCGGTCTCAGCGTGTGAGGAGGGGCGGGGTGGTCTCCGAGGGCTCCTCATTAGTTTGTGGAGTTCCGCAAGGGGCCATTCTCTCCCCTCTGTTATTCAACATCTACATGCAGCCGCTTGCACAGCTGGTGCGGAGTTATGGGCTGGAGTGCCACCAGTATGCTGATGACACCCAGCTCATTCTGAGGATGGAGGACAGGCCGGGATCCATCCCCGATAATTTCCAACACTGCCTCGAGGCCGTTACTGGATGGCTGCGTGCCAGTAGGTTGAGGGTGAATCCGCGAAGACGGAGATCTTGTGGTCGGGCCGCTCGGGTGGTGTAGATGTCCAGCTTCCGACCCTGGACGGTGTGGCGCTATGCCCATCGCCTTCTGTTAAGAGCCTGGGGGTCCATCTGGACTCCCAGCTGACCATGGAGGCCCAGGTCTCCGCGGTCAGCAAGGTTGCTTTTTTTTTGGTTCTTACCTTTAAGGCCTTGCATGGCCTGGGGCCAGCGTACTTGAGGGACCGACTCACCCCACACTGTCCCCGAGATCACTACGCTCCGAGGATGCTAATTTGTTAGAGATACCCTCGCGAAATCAGCTAAACTGACATCTACTCGCCGGGGGCGTTCTCCGTTATAGCTCCTACGCTGTGGAACGCCCTCCCGGCTGGAACGCGGGCTATAAAGGACCTGCTCCCGTTTAGACGCGCCTGCAAAACTTATTTGTTTAAGCAGGCCTTCGGTGAGTAGGTCCTGCCCATGTTCCGCTTTAGCCGCTGTCCTGGGGTGTCACGCTATCTAATTTCTGAACTGTACCTGGGGGTTTTGTATTTTGCTGTTTTAACTGTTTAATTGTCTTAGATGTTTTATCGCATTGCTTGTGTGTAGTTGTACCTTCGGTTCCTGTGAGCCGCCGCGAGCCTCAGGGAGTCGGCGGCATAGAAACCCGAATAATAAATAAATAAATAAATAAAACCCAAGAAATAATCGGGAAAGGATTAATTAGGAAAATATACTGTATAATTGATTAATTGGCAAAGAAATAGGACTGAAACTGTTTGAAAAGGTTTGGGAAAGAGACCTAGGGCCTTTGACAGATTTTGATTGGAAAAGGGTTCTGAAGTGGAGAGTGGTTAAGTATTTATCAACAAGAAAAATGTATTTAAAGTTATATGGAGATGGTATACCACACCGCTGTAACAACATCAGATGGATAGCAAGCGAAGCAACCTCTGCTGGAGATGTGGCATGCACAAAGGGACATATTTTCATTTATGGTGGGAATGCCCCCAAGTGAAGAATTTTTGGAATGATATATTTATCGAAATAAGCAATATTATAAGGCTAAATATTACTCGAGATGCTAGGTTAGCATTACTAATGGACACCACAATGTTGAATTTAGAAATGGAAAAGAAGGAATTGATGATTATTTTATTCACTGTGGCAAGAATTATAATAGCAAGGAACTGGAAAATAATAACTAATCTTACACTGGAAGCTTGGTATAGGGAGGTATGCAACGTAGCCTTAAATGATAAACTAACAATGGAAATGAAGGTATTCAGGGGAGAAACTAATAGATCAGATTTTGAGGCATACTGGTCGGTCTTTAGTAAATACACTTTAGAGAGTGAAAATTGAATGCAATATAACCCTGTTGGTCAGGAATTTTGGAAATGACATTTGATTAATGGTTGATTTAAAAATACATGGCAAAGGAAAGGATACCTGTTCAGACCTTGGTGGTGGGCTATGTGTATGTAAAATGTTCTCTGTTTTGTATTTTGTTTACATTGTAAGTTGTTATTGTATGTAAATCAAATCTTTAAAAAATAAATAAAAATAAATGATAAAAAAGAAATCATGGAGGCACCTGGGGTAGGGTGAGGATGAATACAATGATCGAGCAGAAACAGCATCAGAGGAAAATCTAGCCAACTGTACGCTGAAAAATAGCTGAGCAAACAACTGACCACAAATGTGTTCTCTGAAGTGTCTCATAAACATATTACTGTGTTCTAATTTCCGTTATGGGTTTTTTAAAATATGTATTTTATATAAATATGTTTTAATGTGTGTCTTTTATAGAAATACATTTTAATATGTGTGTTTATATAATTTTTCAAATCAAATCAAAATTTTATTACAGTCCAAAGACCCAATTTGCTCTGCAGTAAAAGGTGCACAATTACAAACAAATTCATAAACTGATAAGACCAATTAAACATAGGACGATGTGCATTACAAGATACATATAAACAAGGAAAAAATATGGCAAATAGATATAGGACATGTTTCAGCCTGAGTCTAATACAATAAGTTGTCTTATCCTGGCTACCTCAGAGAGAAACTTGGCAATAGTCAATGTTACATGGGGGAAATTGTCACCTAGTAAAATCCTTACATGGAATTTGACTGATTTATGAGGTACGTTTTTCAGTCGTGCATCAATAATATATAGCCGAGCATGCTTATAAAAACGGCAGGACAATAAGATGTGATACATGCATTCAACATCCTGGTTATTGCATGGGCAAAGTCTTGCATTGTAAGGGACTCCCGCAAATCTTCCTCAAAGCACTTTAGATGGAAACACATTGCACCTTATCTTGGAGAATACTGTAGGCAGCAATATTCTTAAGATAATTTGCTTCATGGAGCGTCGCAGCATTGTGTATATTCAGGGCACTTGGAGAACAAGAAACATATGAGTGAGAACGCAACTCACAGAAGGCAATATCCCACAGTCTTTGTTTTTAATAAATTTAAGTGCCATGTCAAAACTCAGATGAGATAAGGGATGAAGAAAGGCCAATAGAAGAGTTAATCTTGAAGCAGTTGTTAGTATAACTGGCAACTGGTTCAAGCTTATCCTGGGCTACACGGTGAATCAGACCTGAACCCAGTCTGAAAACACTGACCTTAAGCCAATATTTAGGACATTTTCGATGATTCTAGCAGCAAGACACAGGATGGCACACATCTGGGGAACTGGAAGAGGGCAACTGGGTAGCTGGCTGTCTTGGCGTTAAAAACTTTAATAGCAATGTTTGTGTGTTTTGACTGTGCTGTGAACCACCTTGAGGAGAGGTAGGTAAAAATAAAATTATTATTATTATTATTATTATTAGAAACACAACAAGATGAGTCCATAGCAGACAAGATAACTCTGCTGGCTGTTGTATTTGTTCACAGATTGGACACTTCCCAAATGTCTAGGACTGTGTGATGTATCGGCAAATAATGCATGCAGATCCTTTTGCAGCTAGCAAATTATTATTACTCGGAACATGTTGTGGTTGCATCTGAGTGCGAAGCTGAGAGAGTGGAGTCTGGGGCAAGGAATATGAAACGGGTTACTCGTGAGCAAGACTCTGATGAAGAGTGTCAGAGGAAAAGGATAAGGCAAATACTTAGTGAGTACTCTGATAAAGATACTTTTCCGGGGTTTTCTGGGGATGATGAGTCTGGTGGTGAAAGGGAGTCTATGATGGATGGGGAGGATGGTTTATCGGACTCTGATGATATGGACTGGACTAAGGTACAGCAAGTTCGTGATGTTTGTGAGGAACCAACTAGAAGTGACTCGTTTGTGGGGTTTGCTGGGGATGGGAATTGGTCTGAGGACAATCAGTCTTCCTGCTAGGGCGATGTAAGTCATGGCAGGAGAAGACAAAATTGGCCTGAGAGACAAAGGGTAGCCTGTGAAGCTGTTGTGGCAGCTGAAAGGATTGATGACGTGGCGTTAGCCCAGTCAAGTTCAGATGAAGATTTGTTAATAATAGGGTTTGGAAAGTAACCATTCCCTTGCAGCTAGCAAAGTGTTGCTCTGTTGCCTATATCCTGTCTTGTCTTGCTGCCTTGCTGCCTTGCTGTGTCCCCGTGGACTTATTCTTGGACTTGCTGCTGCCGCTGTTCCTGCTCTTCCTTTACGACTTTGGACCGGTTTAAACTACTCTGCTTTGCTGCCTTTCTTCTTGGGATTGACTACGGACCGTCTTGACACTGCTTGCTGCCTGGCTCCTCTCTTTGTGTGACAACATCAGCTGTGGGATGACGCTTGCTTTTCCCTTTTGTGTTTTCTGTTATCGCGCATTTTTCAGAGATTGCTTAAGAACTTTGCTTTGCTCAGTAGGTTTGAATTTTTGTTATTGCTGCTCTCACACTGAAGTTTAAGTGTTTTTTTGGGTCTTTTGCCCAGATTCTTGTGTTTTTGGGACTTTGTAATAAACTTACTTCTAACTAAATTGGGCTTGGCTCCTTTAAGGCTCTCTGTCTTCAACAGAACAGACTCTTTAAAAGTGTGGCCATGATCTAGACCTGGGGTGCTCATTACGTTGATAGCGATTTACCGGTCGATTGCGGAGGCAGTACTAGTTGATCGCAGGCGTCGGGGTGCGAAAAGACAGGGCGCGCACGTGAGTGCGTCCAGACAGGCACGCACCGGTGCGGAGCATCTCCTCCGGCTCCGGCTAAGGAGCTTCCCCCTTGCGCCACCACTGAGAAAGAAGGAAGACAGACCCCGGCCTGCTTAGCCCGAAGAAGAGCAAGCTGGGAGGAGACATGATCAGGGCCATTATTTATTTATTTATTTATTTATTTATTTCCAGTGTTTATACCCCGCTACTTCTCAACCCCCGAGGGGGGACTCAGTGCGGCCGAACAGACTGCAACAATTCGATGCCACACAATACATAGTAAACAACAGTTAAAATTAAAATACATTAAAATACACTTAGAATTAAATACATTAAAATACAGTTAATATTAAAAACATCATGTACATTCATCACCATTAAGACAATGTTCCATGAGGGGAAGCCATAGGGAGGAGGGAGCAGGCTTGTTTTCTGCTGCCATGGAGACTAGGAGGCAGCACAGGAAGCCGGAGAAAGGGCGAGCGCAAGGTGAGCGTGTGTGTGTGCGCACATGCGTTGTGCCAGGAGGGAAGGAGAGAGAGAGGTGCGCGCCCACCCCTCAGCCATGCGTGAGCATAGCATAAAGTGTGTGCACACGCACGGTGTGCTAGGAGGGAACTAGAAAGAGAGATGCGCACCCACCCCTCCAGCTGGCCATCGAGGAGGAAGAAGAGGAGAAGGGGCGCTGCTTGCCTCTTTCTTCTCCCCCAACTGGCCATCGGAGAGGAAGAGGAGGAAAAAGAGGAGAAACTGCAGCAGTGTCCCTTCTCCTCTTCTTCCTCTTCCTCCTCAATGACCAACTGGAGGAAGAGGAGAAAGAAGAGTAGAAGGAGGAGCAGCACCCCATCGAGGCAGGCAGGCAGCTGGTGGATCGCAGGAGGGGACGTCTCCTCCGTGCTTTCATTCCCCTCCCGCGATCCACCAGCTGCCTGGAGTCACCTCTTCCTCTCCCTTCTGCCCCCAGAAGGGAGACCTGCAAAGTGGGGAGGGGAATTGAAGCACGGAAGAGAGCCCCTTCCTGCAATCAAGCAGCCGCCACCATGCTTCCTTTTCCCCTTCCTGCTTTCTGGGGACAAGGGAGAGAAGAAAGAGGCAACCCCCAGGCTTTATCTCTCCTTGGCTGAGCCAGATGACACCTTCCCACCTCAGTTCCCCCCCCCCCGAGATTTTTCTAGCACCCCTTTTCCACAACAGGCTTTTCTTTTACTAGTTTTCCCCTTCCTATCCCAGTCTTTACTACCCCCATTCCCCAGCCCCCCCTCTTTCCTTTCCATGTCAGCCTTTCCCAGGTTCTAGCCTCTTTCCCATTTCAGTCTTGTTTCTTTTCCCACTGTAGCTCAGGCCTGTCCAACAGGTGGCCCGCGGGCCGTACACGGCCCCCCAGCCTGTTGGGCACAACCCCCCTACCCTCCTGCAATAAATCTGTTTGTTTTTCTTTTAAAAATTTTTAAATTTTTTTGATTTTTTAAAAAAATAACATTCTGTGGGGGGGAGGGGGAGGAGGGAGGGAGGGACCCAGCTCTTCCTCCCTGCCTCGCCCCCTCCGTCCCTCTCTCTGCCCCGCCGCTGCGATCTGGATCGCAGCGGGGGCCGAGAGAGGGAAGAAGGAGAGGGGCAGGGAGGAGGAAGGCACCTGGCTCCTCCTCCCTGCCTCGGCTCCTCTGTCCCTCTCTCCCTGCCCCACCTCCTGAGCGTATCCAGGCGATGATGTCGCAGCCGGCATCGCCGAACACGCTCAGGGGGCAGCGCTTCCTCCGCTGTTTGTTTGGCAAGGTGAACGAGAGGAAGGGGACCCGCGTTCGCCTCCTATGCTTGTGTTTTGCTTTGTATCTGGCGAAAAACAGCATAGGCGAGCGACAGGTCCCCTTCCTCTTGTTCACATTGCCAACAAACAGCGGAGGAAGCGCCCCTGAGCGTGTTCGGCGATGCCGGCTGCGACGTCATCGCCTGGAGACGCTCAGGGGGCGGGGCGTCCTCCGCAGTTTGTTTGGCAACGTGAACGAGAGGAAGGGGACCCCGCGTTCGCCTCCTATGCTTGTTTTTGCCGGGCGTAAACAAAGCCACGCGTGGCTTTCTACCTGCCCGGGCCTCCCTTTTTCGCCCGCTAAGCAGCGCTGGCACCGGCTACCTGGCTTCGCCTGGGAAGGCGCGCTGCCCGGACCTCCTTTTCCAAAGGAGGAAAGAAGAGGTATGTTATTGTGTCTAATATTAAATGGATTGCTTCATTAATAGAATTGTGTTCTGGGGATATAATATTAAATATCCAACCTTCCACCTTTCTGTTATAATTATATTTAATTGTGTTTTAATCCCTCCCTAATTTATTCCCAACCTCCAACCTTCCACCTTTCTGTTATAATTATATTTAATTGTGTTTTAATCCCTCCCTAATTTATTCCCAACCTCCAACCTTCCACCTTTCTGTTATAATTATATTTAATTGTATTTTAATGAGGGGGCGGAGCTGGGGCAGGGAGGGGGCAGAGCCGGGGCAGGGGGCGGAGCCAGGGGCAGGGAGGGGGCGGAGCCGGGGGCTTGGCCCCCCAGGTGACCAATGACCGGAATTCCGGCCCAAGGTCCGGTAGAAGTTGGACAGCCCTGCTGTAGTTTCCCACTTTCCATCCGCCTTTCCCACCTCAATCTTTCCCCCTTCACCAATTGCCCACTTCCCATCCCAATCTGATCTTTTTCAGCTCTCCTCTTTCCACCTCATTTTCCCACCTTTTCAAATACCCCTTCCCATTCCAACTTTTTCCTGTTTCCAGTCCTTCTTTCCCACCCACTTCCCAAGTCACTTTTCTCATTCATATACACATAGCCTTTCGCCCAAAATGTATACTGTAAGTTCTTTGGGTGGTATGGCCATGTTCCAGAAGTATTCTCTTCTGGAGTTTTGCCTGCATCTATGTCAGGCATCCTCAGAAGTTGTGAGGTGTGTTGGAAACTAGGATTTCCACAGCTATATAAACCCCAATTTCCGAGTTTTCAGCAGACCTCAAAACTTCTGAGGATGTCTGTCATGGATGCATGCAAAACGTCAGGAGATGATGCTTCTGGAACATGGCCATACAGCCCGGAAAACTTACAGCAACTAAGTCAGTGAGGTTTATATATCTGTTGCATGTCCAGGGTGGGAGAAAGAACTCTTGTCTGTTTGAGTGAATGTTTCAACTGGCCACCTTGATTAGCATTTAGTGGCCTTGCAATTTCAAGATTGGCTTCTTACTGCCTGGTTTATATATCTGTGGAATGTCCAGGGTGCAAGAACCACCTCACTGAGATAGGGGTACACGGGCACATAATTCAAAACTGGGAAAAAGCACTCCTGGCCATCTGGTCATCCAGGAACAGCAGCCATAGATTGACACATAGACAACATAGACAGACAGCAACAACATCTTTCAATCCCCCCCCTCCCCCATGCGCAGAAAAAAGTTCTACTTAAAATAAACCTCCAGCAAAACCTAGGTAGATCATTTTGACTTAGTTGTTTTATAAGTCACTCGCATGCTGTGAGCACCCCTGATCTAGACAAAATTGTGCTCAAATCTATTTCACTAAGATTAATGATATATGTACATCTCTTCCACTTAAACCCATGGCTCTGGTTAATTTTTCTCAAATTAGACTTACATAAGGATAAAACTAGACAAGATGCTGGAAAAATAAATTATCACATCTTCTGCAAGTAGGCTTTTCAGTTGAAAACAGCTGCAGAGTGTGAATATAGGGTGGGTCCGGTCAAATAAATGGTTCTGGTGGAGTACTTAACATTTTCCCATGCAATTTTGTCCTGATATAAATCATACTTAGGCTCCACCAGGGGAAAATAAAGGCGTAATATTGGTAACTGTGTACTCCTCTCTCCCCAGTACATCAAATAGCAACCTTAGAAATTAAGATTTAGATTAGGAAAACAATTTGATTGAGATCCGGTTTGGCTTTCTTCCTCTGAATATACAATATATTTGTATAAGGTTTGGTTTGTTATAATTGCTCTATATATTTATTTGCATTGCAAACACTGGAGTGCTAGAGCATGCTTGAAAATTTGAAGGTTTATATAAGCAGGACTTTGTTAGTTTAATCAGCTGCAACTGGCTGGGTCCACTGCGTTTTTATTACGGTAGATGTATTATTCTGTGGCGTTTAACTGCTGCATATAGCGGTGTTTGTGATGTGACAGAGGAAAGAGTCTGAACACACAATGACTCATGCAAGGGCTGGCTCAGGTGCTTGTACAACCCCTAGCAGTCTTGGGATATCAGTATTTATAGCACTGTCAATGATATTGTGCATTATCTAAAGAGAGTCTCTTGGAATGTCACAGAAGATGTGCTAAGGCCATCTCTCAGCACCTTCGACTGCATAAATCTCTCTTCATCCTGTTGCGCTCAGGCAGAAGATTATTTGAGACTGGTTTGTGTTAAGTATTGTAATTTATACTTTTGAACTCAAAAAAGTGATATAGTTTTGTTTTAATATTTTCTTATCTTCATGTAAATTGAATTACATAATACGTTATTTCCAAAATATAATATAAAGACATCTAAATACAGTTAATTGCAGATATGTTGATTATATGTATTTCATTCAGAACTAGAATGACAATGGCATAGTGGAAATGATAGTGGAAGCAGAGGGGAAAGTGGAGGAGGAGAACCATCTGAGAAGAACTAGGATGGGAGTGATAGAGGACAACTTTTTAAAAGCAACTAATGCTAAATAAAGGGACAGGATATGTGATAGAGATCAGATGTGAAAGCAGTCAAAGGAGCTTGAGGAAAAGGAGTCCAAATGGTAAACATGGCCTTTTATTCTGTGTCAGGAGCGACTTGAGAAACTGCAAGTCGCTTCTGGTGTGAGAAAATTGCCCAGGGGACACACAGGTGTTTTGATGTTTTACCATCCTTGTGGGAGGCTTCTCTCATGTCCCCGCATGGGGAGCTGGAGCTGACAGAGGGAGCTCATCCATGCTCTCCCTGGATTTGAACCTACAACCTGTTGTTCTTCAGTCCTGCCGGCACAAGGGTGAAATGCCTGAAACTATGAAATGAATTGACTGGACAGAGAGGCACAAGGAAGAATAAAATGGGGGAATGAGATGAGGAGTTACCGTGTGAACACCATTTATTCCAAGGCAAGGAGTTTTTTTTCTCTCCACAGTTTTGCTAGGCATTCACGAAGGGTTGTTTTTGTACTACAAATGATGATATTGCATGGATAATTCCAACAATGGGGGGCAACTTAATATATCTACCTGCAACTTGTACACACAAAACTTTGAGACAAAAAGCTGTCGAGAGGGAAATAGGTACATTGAACTCTACAGGGTAGGAACCTTTTAGGAGACAGGCATTATGAAGGAAGTCCACAGGTCTTTCTGGAGGGAGGCAATGTTTGTAGAAAGCAGGGAGAGTGAGCCATCAAATCAAATTGAAGACGCTTGTTTAGAGCAGGGGTTTTCAAACTTTTTAATCCAAGGACCAGTTCACGGTCCCTCAGAAATGTATTTAAAATGAAGAACAATTTTAACCAACATAAACGTGCCAGTCTATCAATGGGAAGTGTGGGCCTGCTTTTGGCTGATGAGATGGTCAAGTCAATGAGGATTGTTGTTGTTGTGTGCCTTCAAGTAGTTTCAGACTTAGGACGACCCTAAGTCTAATGTTTGCCATGTGGGCTGGGTAAATGACCTTGGAGGGCCACATATGGCCTGTGTGCCTTAATTTGGGGACCCCTTACTTCAATAATTGTTTGTTTCAAGAAGGGACCCAATTAAAATAATGTCTGATGTTTGGTAGATTCAAAAGAGATGGAGTGGATATGTTTCAGGTGTAGAAAAACTGGAGGTCTTTCTAAAGCAGACCTGGGCATTTCACGGCCTGCGAGCTGCATGTGGCCCGTCGGCTGATTCTGACCGGCCTGCATAAGGGCCCCCGGCAGGCAGGCAGGCAGGCAGGCAAGCAGAGCGGCCAACGGAGGGGAAGGGAGGGGGGAGCGCTTCCTTAATGTAAGTGCTTCCTGGAGCGCTTCCTTAATGTAAGTGAACTATACATCCCAGCAACTCCAACTCCCAAATGTCTGTTTTCCCCAGCAAACCCTTTCAGTACTTTCTGTTGGTCTCATGAGAGTTCAGTGTGCCAAGTTTGGTTCACTTCCATTGTTGCTGGATTTCAGGATGCTCTTTGATTGTGGGTTAACTATAAATTCCAGCTACTACAATTCCCAATTGTCAAGCTCTATTTTCCCCAAACTCCATCAGTGTTCACATTTGGGCATATTCAGTATTTGTGCCAAGTTTGGTCCTGATCCAACATTGTTTGAAATGTGCTTTGAAGCTAATGTGACTGAAAATGATCATTAATATAATGAATCACAAATGATACAAATGTTCACATTTTGTTAACCATTGTTTTGTAAAATGTTAGTGAATAAATGTCATTTTTCCTATGACAACATCTTTTTTTCATTGCTCATAACATATACTCTTATCAGTCTTATTAATATATCAAAAACGGAATTTAGTGCCTTTTTATTATTATTAAATAAATCCAATTGATATGTAGAATATAGTTCAGCCTTTAGGTGCGGCCCTCCATAATATTTTTTGGTTCTCCTGTGGCCCCATGGAAAAAAATAATTGCCCACTTATGTTCTAAAGCCATTTTCCTTAGCTTCTTATGCACAATGCAATTTTTTGTGTTTTGGATACCCTGTTGATGAATGTGGTGTGATTAGAGTGAAGTTGAGTGGACATAAGGGGCATTAGCCCCCATATGGAAGTGTTCTCCCTCCCTGAATAGGTAATAGGAATGATTCCTTTTATCCATGCCACTAGAATGAAAGGTCACCTACATGCACCATTCTAAAAACAGAATTTATTTTAAAAATAGCAAGATATATAGTGACTCACTCTTTCTAGCTAAGATGGAACTTTCTGGAGTAAGTGTTTTAAGCAATTTTCTCTTTTTGATAACAGGACATGTTGGCGATGAATTTATATTGCCATGACTTTGCTTATGTGCGTGCAAGTCATTTGTTGACTTATGGCAACGCCATAATGGTTTTCCTAATTTCTTCCCCTGAAATATTGCCTGAATCACCTGGTATTTATTGGCAAACAGGGCTGGCCTTACTTATTTTCCAAGGACAAATGATTTATGACACCTTAACAATTCTACAGGATGATTAAATAAACAGGTTGATTAGAGGCAATGCCTTTTCCCAGTAAAGCAGTGGTTCTCAACCTTCCTAATACTGCGACCCCTCAATACAGTTCCTCATGTTGTGATGATCCCCAACTATAAAATTATTTTTGCTGCTACTTCATAACTGTCATTTTGCTAGCTATGGATTGTAATGTAAATATCTGATATGCAGGATGTATTTTCATTCACTGGACCAAATTTGACACAAATACCCGATATGCCCAAATTTAAATATTGGTGTGGTTGGGGGGGATTGATTTAGTCATTTGTGAATTGTAGTTCCTGGGATTTATAGTTAACCTACAATCAAAGAGCATACTGAACGCTATCAATGATAGAATTGAACCAAACTTGGCACAACAGAAAGGTTTGGTAGGCATTGACCTTGAGTTTTGGAGTTGTAGTTCACCTACATCCAGAGAGCACCGTGGACTAAGACAATGATAGATCTGGACCAAACTTGGCAGGAATACTCAATATGTCCAAATGTGAACACTGGTGAGATTTGGGCAAAATAGACTTTGACATTTGGGAGTTGTAGTTGCTGGGATTTATAGTTCACCTAAAATCAAAGAGCATCCTGAACCCCACCAATGACAGAACTGGGCCAAACTTCCCACACAGAACCCCCATGGCTTGAAGGGACTCACTGACACGAGCCTCCCTCCAGCCTCGTGCACTCTCCCTCGCCCTTACGTGTGCACCATGCGCCAAGCTTGCCTGCTCTTTCCTCCCCACTTGGAGTCTCAGAAACAGCTGTCCCCTTGGCTGAGGGGCTGCCCAATCACAGTGGAGGAGGGCTTTTGGTGAGAAGATTCGCCTTCTGTTTCCAAAAAGGAAGAGAAGGACAGGTAGAGTTGCTATTATCATCAGAAATATGTGGTTTTTTATGGTCTTCGGCGACCTCTCTAAAAACCCCTCATGGTCCCCAGGTTGAGAAACACTGCAGGAAAAGTATATGGAAAAGGCATTAAACTTACCTGGTTCTCTATAAGAAACCTCTGGGATGTATATATTAATGGAGAATTCAAATTTCGCTGCTAGAAACATCTAATACAGAAGTGCAGGTATGCCCAATTCTCTTCACTAAACTAGAAATCCCATGATTCCATTTTTTGGAATTACTATAATTTGGCATTGTGAGTCTACTCAAGGATAATTTCACTGCATCATTAGGCTCAGGGTGAGCTATCGAAATCCAACTCAGCTAGCATTAAACCTAATGCCTAATTAAGAAGGACCACAAGCTAGTTATTTCTGCACTAGGTTGTAAAAAAAATGGTGCTGGCATTAATTGAGATATGAAACACAGCGTGTGTTTCACTTGCCTACCCTGGATGGTGAGGCGCTATGCCTGTCATCATTGGTAAAGAGCCCGGGAGTCCTCTTGGACCCTTTACTTACAATGGAGGCTCAAATCTCCGCTGTGAGCAGAGCAGCATTTTTCCATCTGTGCCAGGCTAGGCGACTGGCTCCCTATCTGTCCCAATGCGACCTGGCTACGGTGATCCAGGTGACGGTCATCTCAAGATTAGATTACTGTAATGCTCTTTACATTGGCCTGCCTTTGACGGTAGTCCGGAAGCTCAAGCTGGTGCAGAATGCTGCAGCGCGGCTGCTCGCAGGAGAGCCAGCGAGCTGCGACATTACTCCAGTTCTTCAGGAACTGCACTGGCTACCAATCGAGCACCGGATCAGTTTAAAAGTGCTAGTTCTTACTTTTAAGGCCTTATATGGTCTGGGGCCAGTGTACCTAAGGGATCGCCTTTCCCCATATAAACCCCAGAGATCACCATGTTCAGAGGAGCAAAACCTCTTGGAAATTCATAGCCTGAAGAACTACCGCCTGACGGCAACCAGACGAAGAGCTTTCACAATCATTGCCCCCACATTATGGAATGCCCTTCCCCCTGAGGTTCGGGCACTACAGTATCTGATGGCCTTTCGTAGGGCCTGTAAAACCCATCTTTTTCAGCAGGCTTTCGATCTTTGCTAACTGTTAATGGAAATGTTTTTAACTTTGCTTACTGTTGAATGGTTGTTGTATCTTTTATGTAAACCGCCCCGAGCCTTTGGGAGTGGCGGTGAATAAATCGAAGTAATAAATAAATACATGTCTGCATAGCAAAATAAATTCCTGAAGATGGTGCATGAAGAGTGACCAGTGCTAAAACCCCAGAGCTAGATCAGCATGGTGCCAAAGTGTAAGTCTATAGTACATGGCTCATGTATATATCTTACTGCTCGTATTTTCTTGGCCTTTCTGTAAACCTGAAAAATAGTTATCAAAAATAGTATCTATTCGCTAGTGCACTGTAATACAGTATGATCCACAGTGGGGACAACGATTGGTACATACAGGTACAGCGAAATTACACAATGGTACACTTCTCAATGAGAAATCGCATCAAAACACATTATAGTTAACAGTAAACAATATAAATGCATGAAGTCATGAACTAAAGTATAGTATTACTAAGGTGAGATAACCATATACATTATCTCACGTCCTGAGTCCCTGTTGAGGAGCAATCTCTGTGTAGAGGGAAGTAATCTGGCAGGGAAACAGATTGAAGCCCGCAATGGACGGAGCGAACTACTGGGACCGCTAAAGTGTCCTATGGCATGCTGTGCGCATGCGCTGGTTGGGCTAGCGTCTATGAAAATAACCAAGCTGCCAGTGCAGTGGAGGGAAAAGCTGCCCCGCGTTCGTCTCACCGTAGTGAGAGAGCGATGGGGGGGGGGGTTGCCTGACGGCAGGAGCACACCCCCGAGCCGGCGGGAGGCCGTTTCGTCTTAAGGACTTCTTCAGAGGCTTGTCTAGATGGGCGTCCTCAATTGAGTCAAGTCTGAGCAATAATAAATGATAGGTATTAAGTTAACCCAAATAAATAGGTGTATGGGGAAGCATGCAGTGGTCAATAGTAACAATTAAAGAGTATTTACCTTAGTGAGCAATTCAAATGGCATGGAGGACGGACCATTCCATAGGCAGGAAATGGTACCGGGGGTCAGTCATAGGGAGGTTAAAGTAGAGGTAGTCAGGTAAGGATTTAAAGGGGCCTATGTTTATTTGTTGAGGAGAGCATTGATTGTTAAAGGGTCGTTTAGACCACCTTTATGCTTCTCTGTGGCCAACTGTACTATCCAGAAGGTCTCTCTCTGTTTAAGGAAGTTAGTTATGTCACTGTGAGGTGGGCATTTCACTTTCTCGATCACTTGTATCTTGATATGTTCAAATGTGTGATTGTGAGAGGTACAGTGAGAGTAGAGCGTGGAATCAGTAGATTTCAGTTTAATTCTTGATTTGTGTTCAAGGGCCCTCTCTCTAGACTCCTAGTGGTGTAACCTGTGTACTGCAAAGGAGCAGCTGCACTCCAGCAGGTACACGACGGCTGTTGTTAAGCAATTAGCATAGGATTTAAGTTTGAAATGTCTATTGTTGGTGGAACTAGTCACCGTCTTGAGTTGTTTGATATGTTTACAAATGCTACAAGAGCCGCAAGGGTAAGTACCCACCACTAGGCTACTCTTCAGAATGGGTGTCTGTATGTCGGAGTGAGAAAGTATGTCTCCTATGTTCTGAGTTCTTTTATGAGCCAGCATGGGGAATTCTTCGAGTCCTTGTATGTTCGATACCAAGGGCCAGTATCGTTTAACTATTTTCACTAGATCGTTTTTATGTGGGCTCAAGGTTAAGGGCCATACTAACCTGTTGGTAACTCTTTTGATCTTAGGTTGGAAGAGAGCTCGTCTGTCAAGACGATCTGCCCTTTGTCTGGCTTTGTTGAGAATCGAATCTGGATAGCCTATGTGACTAAGGTTGTTTAGAAGCATCTCCGCTTCTTGAGTGTAGTGTGTCTCGTCAGTACAGTTCCTTTTAAGTCTTAGTAGTTGGCCATAGGGTAAGTTGTTTTTCAAGCTATGTGTGTGAAAGCTCTTATAGTGGAATAGACTATTTTTTTGAATGGGCTTCCTATAGAGTAGACCAGAGAAGCGATGGTTCTAGCATAATGTTGTGTGGGGTCAGACTCGAGGGGTTTGTAAAATTTCGTGTCGGAGAGCTGGCGGGAGCATTCTGTGATATAGTCTGTGCGGTTCAATAGGACAATGCCGCCTCCTTTGTCAGCTCTCTTCCAGATCAGGTTGGGGTCTGATCCTAATCTGTGCAGGATGTCTACTTCACTGGGGGACAGATTACTGTGTCTTTTGTCTGTCCTGTGGTCTATCTTGTTAATTTCTCTCAGTATGGTCTCTTCAAAAGCCCTAATATTATCCGGGATAATTGTTGGGGTAAATTTACTCAGAGCCTTAAATTTATGTCCAGGGTCAGTGTAGTTTGCACATACATTTTTATTTGAAAAGAAATTTTTCAGTCTTACTGAGCGAAACAACATAGCTAGGTCCTTCCGTATATCTAAATCAACACAATTAGGGGTAACAACATAGGAGAATCCACGGTTAACTAGTTTTGATTCCTTTTGGGACAAACGGTAGCTAGATAAATTAAAAATCAGGTCGGGCCCTTTTTCCCTTTGGCCTTGCGAAAAACCCGTTGTTGTTTAGGGGTTTCATTGCGTGTTTGATTCTTAGATTTACTTCTCAGGGAGTATTGCCCTGAGGGCCCTGCTTGGGAGTTGTCTGTATCACCTCCATTGTTATCACCTGACCCCCCTGAAAGCACAGATTCTCTGGAGAATCATAGATGTTTGCCATTCCCCAGGTTGGATTTGGACTGCCATTTGAATATTTTGCCCGCTTTGTAGTCATTTTCATTTCGTTTGAGCTTGTTCAGTTGGGCTTTTTTAAGATCGTCATATAATTTTTGGCATTCTTCCTGGATTTTGTCCAGGTCTGTCTTATTCGGTGGGGTCGTAAGGGAGGATTTAATGGTGGCTATTTCTTTTTCAAGTTCGTCACTCTCAATAGTGGCCCTTTCAATTACCAGGACTAAAAGATCCCTAGAGCATTTCTCGACTATTGCCGTCCAGGACTTAATAAATGTTGGATCATTCTCATAAATGCCTGGAGGTACATGTACTCTCAGGCCTCTGGGGGTTAGGGCTCTCCTAATATATTCAGAGAGGAATACTGCATTAGATCTCACTCTCACTAGTTTAGTTTCCTTATTAAATAATTCATCTAATGTTGGTTCGGATTCAATGTCAGCTACATTAGTAGCTCCCTCATTGATTGAATGGAACTTCCACCTTTGTATGGCTGACTCAACCTCCTGCTCATTGAATGAGCTCACAATCTCAGGATTATTGGAGTTATCCATGCTGTGCCCAACGAAACCAGTCGTAAACAATGAAACAAAGCAGAGGGCTACACCTTACAATATACTGAAAGCAATTCAGGTGGATGAATCAATAAATCAATAAACAATAGTTATCAAAAATAGTATCTATTTGCTAGTGCACTGTAATACAGTATGATCCACAGTGGGGACAACAATTGGTACATACAGGTACAGCGAAATTACACAATGGTACACTTCTCAATGAGAAATCGCATCAAAACACATTATAGTTAACAGTAAACTATATAAATGCATGAAGTCATGAATTAAAGTATAGTATTACTAAGGTGAGATAACCATATACATTATCTCACGTCCTGAGTCCCTGTTGAGGAGCAATCTCTGTGTAGAGGGAAGTAATCTGGCAGGGAAACAGGATCGAAGCCCGCAATGGACGGAGCGAACTACTGGGACCGCTAAAGTGTCCTATGGCATGCTGTGCGCATGCGCTGGTAAGTAACCGCAAGGTTAGCTGGTCGTTGTAGTTTGTAGTGACGCTAGTTCCGCGAGATGTCTGTAGTGCGCAGGCGCGGTGTCGCTGGAATGGCTGGCCGCGGAGGACTGTGGTCCTTGTAGTTTGGGTTTGGTTGGGCTAGCGTCTATGAAAATAACCAAGCTGCCAGTGCAGTGGAGGGAAAAGCTGCCCCGCGTTCGTCTCACCGTAGTAATGTAACCCATGGCTTGACCAGAGTAGACCAGAGAAGCGATGGTTCTAGCATAACGTTGCGTGGGGTCAGACTCGAGGGGTTTGTAAAATTTCGTGTCGGAGAGCTGGCGGGAGCATTCTGTGATATAGTCTGTGCGGTTCAATAGGACAATGCCGCCTCCTTTGTCAGCTCTCTTCCAGATCAGGTTGGGGTCTGATCCTAATCTGCGCAGGATGTCTACTTCACTGGGGGACAGATTACTGTGTCTTTTGTCTGTCCTGTGGTCTATCTTGTTAATTTCTCTCAGTATGGTCTCTTCAAAAGCCCTAATATTATCAGGGATAATTGTTGGGGTAAATTTACCCGGAGCCTTAAATTTATGTCCAGGGTCAGTGTAGTTTGCACATACATTTTTATTTGAAAAGAAATTTTTCAGTCTTACTGAGCGAAACAACATAGCTAGGTCCTTCCGTATATCTAAATCAACACAATTAGGGGTAACAACATAGGAGAATCCATTTTACAAACCCCTCGAGTCTGACCCCACACAACGTTATGCTAGAACCATCGCTTCTCTGGTCTACTCTGGTCAAGCCATGGGTTACATTTCTGACAACACTGCAGATTACCTCATCAACTCTGCCCCAAAAATCCCTGTCTTTCATGTTCTACCTAAAATTCACAAACCCCAGCGCCCCCCGGTGGGCCGTCCAATAGTCTCAGCAGTGTCTAGACTTCTAGAACCAATATCCAAATACCTAGAGGACATACTACATGTATATGCTACAGAAACTCCTACATATCTCCTAGACACGAGAGACTTTATCAGCAAAATAGAGGGCTTCAAGATTAATCCACATGATACCCTAGTAACGGCGGATGTCGTGTCACTATACACTCACGTCCCGCTTGAGCAGGCACGGGCCATCATAATGGACCTGTTAGATAATAGACAATACAAGAGTCCGCCTACACATTTTCTAATCGAGTTACTAGATATAATTTTTGATTACAATTATTTCAAATTTAATGGCCACTTCTATTTGCAGATAGACGGAGTTGCAATGGGGAGTAGTGTAGCTCCTACAGTAGCTAACATCTTCATGATTCATCTCGAGAAAAGAATGCTATTTGCAGAACATGTGGACCCAATAGTTACGAAAATACGGGCTTGTTATCGCTACATCGATGACTTGTATCTCGTAATACAGGGCGATCTTGATGTTACTTCACTAAGTGACTGGCTGAATCAATGGCATGAGGCCATCACCTTCACTACATCCCATGATAACCAACAGATTAATTATCTCGATGTAACAACTTATATTCACAATGGCTCCATCCGGGTCAAAAACTATAGGAAGCCCATTCAAAAAAATAGTCTACTCCACTATAAGAGCTTTCACACACATAGCTTGAAAAACAACTTACCCTATGGCCAACTACTAAGACTTAAAAGGAACTGTACTGACGAGACACAATACACTCAAGAAGCGGAGATGCTTCTAAACAACCTTAGTCACAGAGGCTATCCAGATTCGATTCTCAACAAAGCCAGACAAAGGGCAGATCGTCTTGACAGACGAGCTCTCTTCCAACCTAAGATCAAAAGAGTTACCAACAGGTTAGTATGGCCCTTAACCTTGAGCCCACATAAAAACGATCTAGTGAAAATAGTTAAACGATACTGGCCCTTGGTATCGAACATACAAGGACTCGAAGAATTCCCCATGCTGGCTCATAAAAGAACTCAGAACATAGGAGACATACTTTCTCACTCCGACATACAGACACCCATTCTGAAGAGTAGCCTAGTGGTGGGTACTTACCCTTGCGGCTCTTGTAGCATTTGTAAACATATCAAACAACTCAAGACGGTGACTAGTTCCACCAACAATAGACATTTCAAACTTAAATCCTATGCTAATTGCTTAACAACAGCCGTCGTGTACCTGCTGGAGTGCAGCTGCTCCTTGCAGTACACAGGTTACACCACTAGGAGTCTAAGAGAGAGGGCCCTTGAACACAAATCAAGAATTAAACTGAAATCTACTGATTCCACGCTCTACTCTCACTGTACCTCTCACAATCACACATTTGAACATATCAAGATACAAGTGATCGAGAAAGTGAAATGCCCACCTCACAGTGACATAACTAACTTCCTTAAACAGAGAGAGACCTTCTGGATAGTACAGTTGGCCACAGAGAAGCATAAAGGTGGTCTAAACGACCCTTTAACAATCAATGCTCTCCTCAACAAATAAACATAGGCCCCTTTAAATCCTTACCTGACTACCTCTACTTTAACCTCCCTATGACTGACCCCCCGGTACCATTTCCTGCCTATGGAATGGTCTGTCCTCCATGCCATTTGAATTGCTCACTAAGGTAAATACTCTTTAATTGTTATTACTGACCACTGCATGCTTCCCCATACACCTATTTATTTGGGTTAACTTAATACCTATCATTTATTATTGCTCAGACTTGACTCAATTGAGGACGCCCATCTAGACAAGCCTCTGAAGAAGTCCTTAAGACGAAACGGCCTCCCGCTGGCTCGGGGGTGAGCTCCTGCCGTCAGGCAACCCCCCCCCCCCCATCGCTCTCTCACTACGGTGAGACGAACGCGGGGCAGCTTTTCCCTCCACTGCACTGGCAACTTGGTTATTTTCATAGACGCTAGCCCAACCAAACCCAAACTACAAGGACCACAGTCCTCTGCGGCCAGCCATTCCAGCGACGCCGCACCTGCGCACTACAGACATCTCGTGGAACTAGCGTCACTACAAACTACAACGACCAGCTAACCTTGCGGTTACTTACCAGCGCATGCGCACAGCATGCCATAGGACACTTTAGCGGTCCCAGTAGTTCGCTCCGTCCATTGCGAGCTTCAATCCTGTTTCCCTGCCAGATTACTTCCCTCTACACAGAGATTGCTCCTCAACAGGGACTCAGGACGTGAGATAATGTATATGGTTATCTCCCCTTAGTAATACTATACTTTAGTTCATGACTTCATGCATTTATATTGTTTACTGTTAACTATAATGTGTTTTGATGTGATTTCTCATTGAGAAGTGTACCATTGTGTAATTTCGCTGTACCTGTATGTACCAATCGTTGTCCCCACTGTGGATCATACTGTATTACAGTGCACTAGCGAATAGATACTATTTTTGATAACTATTGTTTATTGATTTATTGATTCATCCACCTGAATTGCTTTCAGTATATTGTAAGGTGTAGCCCTCTGCTTTGTTTCATTCTTTCTGTAAACCTACCCACAGTGAGAGCTGAGTATCATCCGAACTTTTTCAATCACTGTCAACTTTGCAGAGCTCAGCTAGGAATAAGGACAGCTTTTCCCTGAGGTGCCACTTGATCTCTTTTGACATTTTGCTAACAATTCAACCTGCAGGGCTCAGCTTATCACCTGCCGAGCAGCCTTGACTTTCTTGCCTTAAGTTAAACGGTCCCTGCTGGGATGCTTTTCTTAGAAACACACCTGGAACAGACTAAGTGGGCAATGAGATGATATGAGAAAATTGATGGGACCTATTTGCACATTGATTTGTCTTCTTGCCCTTAACCATACCGTTTATTTCCTTTGATCATCACTTCCTGCTTTTAAGAAGCACAAGAAATTATCTTTGCAGGTGGATTTGCTGACTAGAATATGTAGTCTTATCTGTCTTTTCTAGGGGTATTAATGTGGGGGAAAGAAAAGCAAAGTGATTGAAATGAAACTTTCTGCTAGATGTAGTTGACAAATACCAACATCCCAAACAATATTGCTTCCCCTTATGAGGGAGAATACCCATATTTCAGGGCTGTGGAATATTTGTTCATCCAGATGTTGATGGGCCACTGCTCCCATAAACCTTTACTGCTGAATCTTCAATTGTTGTCTAAAAGCATCTAGGATCTCCCCAGTGTTGTCCATTGCGGCTCTTATATCAATGGAAGAGCAATTCCACTTTGGATTTTAGTCTATGCAAAGCCTAGATATTGTTGCCCAAATAGTTCCAGCATCCTTGGATAACTAATTTGAAGTCTGGATTAAAACCAGGAGTAGCTTTACGATTTCATCAACATGGAAGCAATCAGCCATCACTAACTCTGTCCTTTTTGCTGAATCACCACAGCAAATGCTTCATAGTATCAAAGAACAGAAACAGTCACAGAGATTTGCTATCTGGAGTAAAGGGCAACATACCACCCTCCTTCTCTTTGCATAACCTGGTTGAACCTGGATCCTTACCTTAATACAGGCAAGAATACAGTGCCCTTGTTGGAAATGACTACCTTGGTCAAGCCTTCTCAGCAATCTGTTTGTCTATGATCTTCCTGTATGTATATTCTGGTGTGAAACTTCCTTTACTCTATGGTTTCTGAGAAGTTACAAAGGGGCTGCAGACTACATGCACACACACTCCTTTTGATAATGTTACTTGTTGATAACTGTTGTGTTTCAAGAGAGATGCCCTGGCCAGCTGGCACAGGGAACCATCTCAAAGATATTTGAAACTGAACTAATTTAAAGTTTTTGTACCTGTGTATACTGAACACATGAAAGTTGTGAGTAAACCAAAAATGTTATTTTCATCAAAGTATACTTAATTTTGCCTCTTTAGTGCATGATATGAAACAAATCATTTTATGGAAGATTATTTTGTGGGCACTGAAATAAAAACACTTCAAAGCTCTGTTGTTTTTATATACTGGCAAATCTGTTTTCCTGACAGATTGAAGATTGCAGGTTATTCAGTCCAACAACTGAAACCATTGCCTAGCATAATTATATTTGGTTGTATACTACAGGAGGAAATTCTGCTCTAAAGGGGTTTTTTTGGTTCTTCTCTAAAATGTTATGTTCTCTAATAGTCCTTCTAGGACTTAAGGGTAATGTAGAAGTCACAAGACATTCCATTTGTCATACCTACAGCTATACAATATAGCAGGCTCAAAGGAAAGTTAAATAATCCCAGGGCTTTATTAGTATACTGTCAAGATACTTCCCTTCTTCATCCTTTGCTGATTAATTGATTGCAGCAATATTCTTTATTATCCTGTGCAGATCTCTTATGATAGAGCCTTCAGGAGGCCAAAGAGATGCTTTTACAGGGAAGTTCAGCTTCCTATAGGGCCTCCTATTATATTTATTGTGGGAAGCCAAGAGAAGACTTGAAAATTAAGGTAGAATTTGTGACAGAACTGAGAGTGTTTTTGGGATAGTGGCTGGTAAAGGAACTTTGAGGTTGAGTCCTTCAGTCTGCTTTACATGTCTTGCAGGCTTTCCTGAAGGATCCTAACATTGTCCGATATTATAAATGGTCCTACACGTGTGAGGTTTTGAACAAGAATGATCTGTGGTTGCTTACAAGGGAACAACATTTTATTTCATGGGTTAATTAGTCAACTGCTGTGGCCTCAAGTAAATATATAATTTTGGCCAGAATCCCAGAAAACAGTTCTGCTTTCCCCATGTAAGTATGCTACCTGGCATTTTACAAGCAAACACTCTGTCTTCTCTCACTTTTAACTTGGTCTGTGGGAAGCTAATTGATGTATGAGTAAGCTCAGGGTTAGGGTGCATGGTCATTTGTGGGAACCAGCTGACATATATTTATGTCATGTTATACTTGTACAGGAGCTTGAGCCACACTAAATTTGTACAACAATTTTTATTTAAGCCTGTTTTAGGATGTTTAATCTTAGTACACTATATTCAGTTGAATGTTTTATAAGAAAAGTGATGAGCTTATCCTAGACAACAACTTGCATCTCGTCTTTTAACTCTTTCGTTTATGTCCAAGGATGGTATTTTGTTTACTCCAGTCTTTTCCTGTTATATTAAGATTTCAATTTTATTGTCCAAATTATAGATCTATTTTTTTAACCTGCTGGGGATATCTGGTGGGGCAAGCTTTTCTACTCACCCCTTTTCTCTCTGTTATACTGGTCATGCCTGTTCGGCAAGGGGTTCTGAGATAGCTGCTGCTTACTTTCCCTGGTGCAGGCAGGCATGTATGGCTATGGTAGATTCGGCAAAAGCAGAAGCTTGTGTTTCCCCAGCTGAAGCTTTATTGTATTGTTTAATGCAGAAACAAGCTGCAAAACAACACTGAAACCCTGTCTTCCCAGACTTAATAATCATTTAAATTAGGATTTGTAGCAGGAAGGAGGACAAGGAAGAAAACGATGGGCCTAGGTGGCCATATAAAGACTGTAAAAATTAGTTTATGTGTTGCTCTGAGTGACTATATTGGAAGAAAAGCAGGATAAAAACAAAGTAGAACAAGTAAGTAAACAAATAGTCAAATGTTTTGTTAATTGAGATATGCCCATGTTATCGAGCAATTTTGAAGTAGCCTGGCCCGGAGGGGGCAGAGGCCCAGAAGTACCCCTAAAGTGAGGATTTCAGCAAAAACCTCTGGCGAGTTAAAAAAGTTAAAAATCCCTTGCCCAAATAATCTCACCAAAGAAGTCTGGAAGAAGATGCCACCAAAGTCTTTATTCTCATCAGCTGAAGAGGATGACAACCGCAATATCCTTGTCGCAAAGCAGTCATAAGTTTACATTCAAAATACATGCCATATTCATAGTTATACATAGCTGTCAAAATTAAAATTTCCCGACCCCACGCGACAGCCGGCTTCACACTGATTGGATAGAATGTTGGAACCAACTGGAGTTTGAGCCAATAGCGGACCAGCGCCGCCTCCGTTCTGGCGAATGGGAAGCAAGAGGTGGGATTTTGTGGAAAAACAATGTAGCTGGAAGTGCCTTGATTAAATTAGTCCTTATGTAAATTAAGGTCCCATGCTCCCAGCCTTTTGAGCCGAGAAAGTCTTTTGTTCTTTATGGGAAATGGGGAACTGGCCAAATCTGTCCCTTCCTGTTGACAAAGGACAGATACCAATCTTTTCATGGAAGTCTCAAGAATAATAAATAAATACATAAATGATCTTTACAGAGCGCTGAGATTCCCGGGGTCCGAAGCCGGGAAAAACCAGCTGTTCTGATGAATAGAAATAATTATGCCAACATCCTCAGCTTGAGGGGGAACTGAAACTTTGAAGCCTCTCCTGCTGAGAGATAAGGGGTCTTCATTGAAAAACAGGATAGTCCCTGTTTCTACACCTGAAAAGCCCTATTATTACCATGCAATAGTTTTTGATGATTTAATCAAAAGGTGCGGTCTGGAATGCAGTTGCCCTGATTTTATCTTGCATCAGCTGGTTGCACAAACACATGGCATTTTCTTATATTTTTAAAAGATACATGGGGAAGGGAAAACGTGCAAGAAAGGAATACATAGATGGGAATCAAAGGGAATATTTCCACCATCACCAATACGTCTCATAATATCATTATTTTATAAAGGGAAAAGGGGGAACATAGTCCAGTAGTTCATAGAGGAGAGTTTAAAACATCAGTCCATATGTTCTGGGGAAAGTCATGATGAGAAGTTCATATAAAAGGAAATTCATCTGGTCCAGTCCTTGGGGAAACCAAAAGAATAAGTTTTTTCCTGGAATCAGCCTGGAGGAGAGTCCTAAAACATAAAAACCCTTGGAAAACTATGTATCCCAATCTGTTCAGGGTTGCCCAAACCCTGTCCTGCCTCCATGCAAAACCCAGGGATGTGCACAAGGAGTCCATGGCTTCAGGATCTTACTGGGGCCTTTGACGGTGGCGGGAACAAAGATTTGCAAAAACCGGCAAGTTCTGACAGTCAGCTGTTTCTTTGGAAAAGATATTCTTTTAAAATCAAAAGGTTGCAGCGGAGGCAGAGGAGCTCAAAGGAAGAAAACAAGATGACAGAAAGTCATAGAATAAGGCAAAGAAAAATGTGAAATTGAAACGGAGTCAGTCGGTTAAACTTACGTTTTCACGGATGACGGGGGAAACCGGCTCCATTTTGGAAACTCCATATTTGTGATTTTAGGGAGCGCAGCTCCAACCTCCCCGAGACGCCAGAGAGGCATCCCGGGTGGGCTAGCAGTGCTCTGCAGCCCGGAAAGAGTTTATTTCCTTTGAATGTATTGGTGAGAGCCATATGGGACACTTTGTATCTTTGCGGAAAGGAAACAATGTTGCGATGTGAAGTGTTATTGATTAAAGATAGGCTACAAAGTTGCGGGTCGAGTGAGGCATAGAAATAGAAGGAAAAGAATGACTTGAGGTCTTCTGAGCTATAGTCCCAGCCTTTGCTCTTTATGAGGCTAGACCACACAAAGCATGCAGGAACGTTGGAACTCCCTGCTGCAGGTCAAATCAGTTTGATGGCCGGCTGATCTCTCGAGTTCAAGCTCATCCACACCGGAAACAATGACATGAAAGTCCACAACTCCATTTTATTTTTATTTTTGTAGTGGTGCAGTGGGTTAAACCCTTGTGTCGCCTGAACTGCTGACTTGAAGACCTGAAGATCGGCGGTTCGAATCTGTGAAACAGGGTGAGCTCCCATCTGTCAGCCCCAGCCTCCCATGAGGTGACATGAGAAAAGCCTCCTACAGGTGGTAACACATCCGGATGTCCCCTGGACAACATCCTTGCAGACGGCAGATTCTCTCACACCAGAAGCAGCTTGCAGTATATTCTCAATTTGCTTCTGACATAATAAAAAATCACTTTCCTATTCAGATGCTAATTTTTTTGAGGGCTTTGACTGTTTCATGATTTCATGCAGCCCGCTCAAGATTAAAATATATATTTATCCCCTCCCCCCCCCTTTCCTTGATTTTGGGTGTTCCTACTAAGAACTGTTGGCAATGGGGCAAGAGGAGATGAGAAAAGCAGGAGCTGCATATTTCCAGCCTATAGTCAGCCTTATGCTTGTTCCTTCTCCATCTAATCTTTGGAGTACCATCATTTCCTAAAATAAGAGCAGGATATTATAATGGTATTTAAATCAAACTTAATTACTTCCTAGCTGTTACGTTCTCTTCGTGTCACCCGTTCGACATCTGTTTGAAAATACAGTGTTGTATCAAACAGGAACACATTAAAGCCCTAAACATCAGCCAGTAATCATGTCCCTAATCTACACTGTGGCATTTAGATGGCTGATTGTGCAGACTGCACTGGCTCTTAGATTCTTCTTTTAGGGAATCAGGTTGTGGAGTCTTTTGGCGCCTGGACATTTGAGAGCATGGAGTAGTGTTTCCAGAAACACAATGCACTGTCTGAATAACAAATGGGAACCTTGTCGTTGTCTGTCTTTAACTATCTGGATAATTGCTTCTTTCACCTTTTATCAAAAGCAGGTCATCACTTCCATCAGGGGTCATGTGATTTGTAATCTCCAGGAGATAAGGTATCTGGCTGGAGGAGTTGTTGAGCGGCTGAATCTCCCAGCCTCTAAGTATTCCTTCAGGCCTGGATTGAGGAGAAATTGCTGACATGAGCTATGAGAGATGGGTTATCTAGCTGAATTCTAGTTGCTTCCTAAGCATATCCTCATATTTTAAAAAGTCTTCTGACTGAAGTGCAAATGATATTACCCTCTCTTACCCTGTCTCTTTGTAAGGGATAAGACCCTTCTAAAGAACGCTGCTTCCTGTGGGATTTGTCTCTGTTAAGGGGGTTAAGCTCTTTTAAGCTACCCCAGAAGCTGTTAATATCTTCTTTCATGAGTAATTAGACTCCCCTAAACCTTTTTTTAGTCAATTGAACCCATCGTTTCTGTTTCTTAATGTCAGTTTTTAGCATCTATTAATGTTAGCCAGTATCCATACAGAATTTGGGCCTCTATGACTTGATGGGATAAAATTAGTTTAACCCACTGCTTTAGACAGTCTCATAGTAGCAGTGGTAACATGGATATTTGTCATAATTATAATGTCAGTCTTAAGCTAAAACAATGCATGTATTTGTGACACTCACATTACTGCAAATACCAAAGTTGGTATCTCGCTGTAATAATTAATAATGCAAGTGACAACCAGAATGGCTCCTGGAATATGCTTTTGGATTGTGTGATTTAAAGTACCGTAATTGTTTTTAAGTTTGATATGTTTTAATTATGTGCTTTTAAAGTATGTGTTGTTTTATTCTATATATGTATTCATGCCATTGAATTGTGCCATTCTTGTGAGCTGCCCTGAGTCCCCTTTGGGGTAAAAAGGGCAGGATATAACTTCAGTAAATATAAATAAATAAATAAATAAATAAAAAAATAAATGCAAACGATAGATTATGGCAATACAATATTTTCATGAACTAATGTCCTTTGTATCAGATGCATTAAATGTTGTAAGGACAATGTGGGTATGAATAAAGATAATTTTTAAAAGCTGTATTGAAATATAAGTACTATAGTGGTACAACATACTTTCGTATATTACGCATAAGGAATCAGAGAATCTATAATGACTAATAAATACCAATAAAACATAATAAATGTTCTTATAAGTCATTTCAATCTCCCTTTAAAGATATTTTGTTGACAAATGGCCACTTCTGGATCAGGACTCTTAAGACATTTAAATGGTTCAGTAATTCCTGAATGTTTCAATTGTTAAATATCAAATCTGTCTATACTCATAATTCAGCACACAGACTGAATGTTTCATCCCATGTAGAAAGCAGAGAGTGAATTAGTCTTTGCTGTAACTGATTTTATTAGGGTCCTGCATTAAGAATTCTGCATCAAGTAGATAAAAGGACACTAGTTTGTTGCAGAGTCTGGCTGTTGTGTTTGGATGCATCCTGTTGTTGCTGCTGAGTAAATTGGGGAATACTGGTTAGCAAGAAGAGATTTATCAATCTAAAGTCTGTGAAAGAGAAATATAATCTCGAGAATGGTCTAGGGATTAATGAGATATGATGGAATTAGGTGAGCTAATTGGACCCTAATTATTGATAATATTTTCTCCTGCATCTGAACTATAATAGGAAAAAGTAATTCTGAAACATTTTGGAGTGTTTCATTTGCTCCAAATAAAATTAGATCCCCCACCTCCTTGTTGCCATATGCAACTTTTCTGACACATGCCATTTTTAAAATATTTTCTTTGGATCAGTCAGCTTTGAGGACTGACTGTCTTATATTCTGTTAATAACACCCCATGTTCTGCTGAATCGTTTTAGGAAAGTTTGGGAAGTGCAAGGTAATGCATGTGCTATAAATGAGAGAAAATATTTATTTTATTTATTTACTGCATTTATATCCCATCCTTCTCTCCACAAAGGGGACTCGGGGTGGCTCACAAAAAAGGCACAATTCAATACCACATAGGGTAAAACACATATATACATTAAAATCAATAATTAAAACATAATCTTGAAACCAATTGCTTTAAAACCAAATAGTCCAAAGGCATATTCCAGGAGCCATTCCATTAATAAATTGCACTATAGCATTGCAGCTTGTCCAAAGGCTTTGTATCCATGTCTACACTTTCTTTCTAAAGATGGTGATTGTAGGGAGCCTGATTCACCGTCTCTCACATATTTCATATAACAAATCTGGATGGGGATGGTGGTGGTGGGAAGAACTCTCTTTATTGCCTCTATATTTTAGTTTCTTGTTGGGTAGAAGTGGTAAATGTGACAGAGTTAGGGGCTATATTTTTGCCCCTATACCTCACACTGTAAACAAATTAACACAAAAGCAACTTCTAAGCAGAAGGATGTCTAGTTTTGGTATTTCTCATGTTATACAGTGTAGAGAAGTCTGGATGCCTATCTGAAAGCTGAAACAGTCTTTTTGGAATGAAAAGAAGCCATTCACAACCTCAGTTGCATTCCTATTTAATAATTCCAATGGCAGTAGGTCCATTGAATCAATTCTGTAGTTAACAGATAGGTAAATCCCATTGATTCAGTTTGTTTATTCTAGTCAGAAGTAATAATAGGATAGTACTTCCCTTTTGGGGGGGGGGGTCTGGAGGTGTTGAGGGTTGTAAGATGACACTAGGTTCCACATATGATATGCTATTACATAATATACAGTATATAGTAGAAGCAGAAGTACGGCACTCCATGCAGTCATGCCAGCCACATGACCTTGAAGGTGTCAACGAACAATTCCAGCTCTTCAGCTTAGAAATGGAGATGAGCACTACCTCCCAGAGTCGGACATGACTAGACTTAATGTCAAGGGAAACCTTTATCTTTACTACAGTAGGAGCAAGAATAGTGCAAAAGGATATGTCTGAAGTACAAGCAGATATCTTCTCGTATAAGAATACTCGAGATCACACTGCAAGTACTGTATATGTTGAATAATAGAGCGCATCAAAGAATTTTGGAAGAAAATTAGCCTGTGCTTTATAGATATATAGACTTTGATTATGTAAATCATGAAAAAAAAAACCTATGGATTGCTCTTTAAAAAATAGCCATGACACATTAATCTCCCTTCAGAGAGAGGGGGTTATAAATAAAGTGTTATTATTATTGCATTCAGGACAAGAGGCCACCCCCAGGAGAAAGTATGGAGAAATTAATATATTTTTGACTTGGCAAGGAAATCAGGCAAGGCTACACTTTATTACTCCATCTGTTTAGCCTTTTGTTCAACATATCACATGTAAAACAGGATTAGACTTAGAGGAAGAAGGCATGAAATTGGAAAATGGTCGAATATATGTAAACAAATATTAAAGCTAATTATTAAGACATTGAGATAGCTCAAGATTTTCCTTACCTTGGTTCAATATTTAATCAGAATAGAGCCTACAGTTAAGAAATTAGAAGAAGGCTAGAACTTGTAAGGACAGCAAGAAAGAAACTTGATAAGATCCTGAAGTGTGAAGATAACATTGAATCATAGTTGGAAGAGACCTTATTGATTGATTGATTGCTTCAGTTTATATACCGCCCTTTCCAGCAGGCTCAGGGTGGTTTACAGCATATAAAACATATCTTTAGGTAAAATAACAATAAAACAATAAACAGTAAAAACAATAAAACAACACAACAGCAACTAGGATTAGTGGCTAGAGATTGAATGCTTGCCGAAAGAGAGTTGTTTTACAAGCCTTCCGAAAGACAGGCAACTCTCTAATTGATGAATCTTCAGCAGGCAGAGCATTCCACATGTTCGGCGCCACAACAGAAAAAGCTCTCTGCCTCGTAGATGTCAGGTGGTAAGACCGAATGGAAGGGACTTCTAACAGGTTTTGGTCCTCCGACCGAAGTGATCTCTAGAGAACATATGGGAAAAGACGGGCCCTCTAGTACACCGGCCGCAGACCATACAAGGCCTTAAAGGTCAGAAACAACATTTTGAAGTTGCTGCAGAATTGAGGTGATATGACTTCTGGCCGGCACTCCAGCAAGGAGTCTAGCTGCAGCATTTTGCACTTTACACCTTGTGGACCATCCAGTCCACCCCCTGCCAAGAAGCAAGAAAATCGCGTTCAAAGCACCCCAACAGATGGCCACCCAGCCTCTGCTTAAAAGCCTCCAAACGTGTGTGTGTGTATGTATATATGGAGAGAGACAGACAGACAGACAGACAGACATGCCATTATATTTCCCATTTCTATGTAAGAGCTGCTAGGAAAAAAAGCAAGCCAATTTAATCATCTTTGTGAACCATCAGAGGCCTCTGATCACTGTAAAGGAAACACAGCTACGGAACTGAAATTTTGGATAACTGTGAAAATTGCCTTGAAATAAAAGTACCTCTCTAGATCAGGGCTGTCCAACTGGCGGCCCGTGGGCTGTATACGGCCCCCAGCCCCTTCCCTGCGCCCCCCGCCTACCCTGCAAAAATTAATTAAATTTTTTTTTAAAAAAAAATTCGATCTCCGGGGGGCGGGGCTGGGTGATGTCAGGCGTGGCGCCGGCGCCGAGCCTGACGTCACCCAGCCCTGCCCGCTCCCTTCCTCCTCCTTAGGCCCGCCTCTCCCCCCGGCGCACCAATCGAGAACACTGGGGGCCTAAAGGCGGGCCTAAAGAGGAGGAAGGGAGGCTCCCTTCCTCCTCCTCCATCCCGCCTCTCCCCCCGGCGCACCAATCGGGAACGCCGGGGGGGAGGGAGGGAGGAGGCGTGCCTAAAGAGGAGGAAGCTTCATCTTGGTCATATTCTCTATACATAGCACCTGCTATAGAGCCCCCTGTGGCACAGTGGGTTAGACCCTTGTGTTGGCAGGACTGAAGACCGACGGTTGCAGGTTCGAATCCAGGGAGTACACAGATGAGCTCCCTTTGTCAGCTCTGGCTCCCCATGTGGGGACATGAGAGAAGCCTCCAACAAGGATGGTAAAACATCAAAACATCCAGACGTCCTCTGGGCAATGTCCTTGCAGAAAGCCAAATCTCTCACACAGAAGCGACTTGCAGTTTCTCAAGTTGCTCCTGACACGAGAAAAAAAAATCCCTGCTATGGTTTAATAGCCCTGAGAAAGTTGTTTCCTTCAAATGTTTTGCAATATAAAATATCACAGATACTCTTTTAGTTTAAGCTGGAAACAACTATGACAACAAAGCTTATGAAAACTTACCATGATCCATGACTCTGCCAACAATAACTCAACCCCATTCCAATAGAAGGAAGTGTGAAAATAAACAAACAAACCAGATGTTTTTTTAAATGCAGGAAATGCCTCTGTTTCAGTAACAACAGCATTAAATCAGACAAGAAGAAATGTGCCTGTTACACAAAGAAATATTGCAAGTAATTAACTGATGATAATTGCCTAGGTAGCAACTAAAGAACCCCAATTATTTACAGATGATTAAAAATAGCAAACTTTCCAGATAAGTCCTATAGCTCCGCGTCAGAGCACATGTTTTTCAGGCAGCAAGTTTTCAATTTAATATGTGGCATCTCTAGGTACAATAAGGAAGCAATCCTAAAACCCTAAACAGCTACTGCCAGTCAATGTCAGTAATAATGAGATAAATGACAAATGATCTAACATGGCATAGGGCAGTTTCCGATGTTTTAAAAATGCACCAGAGAATCTGTGCTGCCATGAAATCATGCTCATATATATATTAAAGAAGTTACTATTCTTAATGAGAATTAATTAACAACTGCAATTTAATAAAGAAAATTGAACTGCTCATGAAAAAGTTTTAGAATGGAGACCCCTTTTACACTGCCATTGAATCCAGATTATCAAAGCAGATCAGAGAATACCTCAAGAAAGCAAATAATATCTACAATTACCAAGGAATAAAACCTTGTTGAAATGGATAATCCTCTTAATTGCAAAGACCGGCTCAACCCAACAGCTGAGAAAGAACAGAGACTGAACACACTGAGACCAGCTCAAAATTCAGGTCAGCATTTGGCTTTAAAAAAAAACTACTTGAGGAAGTGGCAAGCTTTTACTTGGTGACATATGGAACTGGAAACTTGCAAAGATGTACATACAAAAAGTATAACTGCGTAGTGGAAACCATTATAATGGAATTGAAATCTAGATCATGGCTTAGGGCAAACCCACATAAATGAAAAACAAGCAATGACGGGTGTGAATGAATCCTAAGTCACATCAGCCTGCAACAAGTATAAAAGGAAGAGATATGATGCCTTGATAATAAAACAATGGATCTTGCAGAACCTTAAAGATCCATTTATAATACCCTAGATCAGTGTTTCTCAACCTTTTTTGAGCCGCGGCACACTTTTTACATTTACAAAATCCGGGGGCACACCACCAGCAAAATGAAACTCTGAAGGTAAAGCTGACCCCATCAGCTGTACCTTCAGAGTGTCATTTTGGTTGGTGGTGTGCCCCGGATTTTGTAAATGTAATATGACAATATATTATTATTAATAATAATTAATAATAATATATTGGGCATATAGTATATTTTGGACATATATTTACTGTGTGTGTTAATGTATATATGTGTCTATACATACACACACACATATAAATTTATATTATACTAGCTGTACCCGTGCACGCGTTGCTGTGCCATGACTCTCTCTCTCTCTGTATCTCTCTCTCTATTTCTCACACTCACTCTCACTCACTCACTCTCTTTCTCTACTCCTCTCCCTCACTCACTCTCACCCACCTCTCACACTCACCTCTCTCTCTCACACTCTCTCTCACACTCTCACTCTCTCTCTCTCTCTCTCTCACTCACTCTCTCACTCTCTCTCTCTCTCACCCTCTCTCTCTCACACACACCTCTCTCTCTCACTCTACTCTCTCTCTCCCACTCACTCCTCACCACCTCTCTCTCACCTCACTCTCTCTCTCACTCACTCACACTCTCACTCACACTCTCTCACTCTCTCTCTCACTCACTCTCTCTCTCTCTCTCTCTCTCTCACTCACTCTCTCACACACACTCTCTCTCTCTCTCTCACACTCTCTCTCTCTCTCTCTCTCACTCACACACTCTCTCACTCTCTACCCTCTCTCTCTCTCTCTCTCACTCACCTCACCTCACCTCTCACTCACTCTCACTCTCTCTCTCTTACTCTCTCTCTCTCTCTCACTCTCTCTCTCTGTATCTCTCTATTTCTCTCTCTCTTTCTCTCTCTCTCTCTCTCACTCTCTCACTCTCTCACTCTCTCACTCTCTCACTCACTATCACTCTCTAACTCTCTCTCTCTCTCTCTCACACACTCTCTCTCTCTCTCTCTCTCTCCTGGCGCTGCTTACCTCCTCGGGGCTCTCCTCCTCTCCTCTGCAGACTCCCCTTCTTCACTTCCCCTAGGACCCAAAAGACCTCGGCTGGCCTGGGATACGCCTGGAAAAGTGGCTGCCTATTTACTTTTACCAGGCGCTTCCCAGGGCAGCCGAGTGCCTTTAGGTCCTAGGGAAGGAAGAAGGAGTCCGCAGGAGGAGAAGGGGCCGAGAAGGTAAGCTGAGGAGGAGGGGGTGGCGGGGGAGGTGGGAGGGGCTGGGGAGGGGGAGGCGTGTCCCCGCCCCTGGCCACGCCCCTCGCCACCCGCTTGAACCGGGCGCCGAGGGGGTGGCGGGGGAGGTGGGAGGGGCTGGGGAGGGGGAGGCGTGTCCCCCCCCTGGCCACGCCCCCCCACACCACCCGCTTGAACCGGGCGCCGAGGGGTGGCGGGGGAGGTGGGGAGGGGCTGGGGAGGGAGAGGCGTGTCCCTCGCCCCTGGCCACGCCCCCTCACCACCCGTTTGAACCGGGCGCCGAGGGGGTGGCGGGGGAGGTGGGAGGGGCTGGGGAGGGGGAGGCGTGTCCCCGCCCCTGGCCACGCCCCTCACCACCCGTTTGAACCGGGCGCCGAGGGGTGGCGGGGGAGGTGGGAGGGGCTGGGGAGGGGGAGGCGTGTCCCCGCCCCTGGCACGCCCTCACCACCCGTTTGAACCGGGCGCCGAGGGGGTGGCGGGGGAGGTGGGAGGGGCTGGGGAGGGGGAGAGCGTGTCCCGCCCCTGGCCACGCCCCTCACCACCCGTTTGAACCGGGCGCCGAGGGGTGGCGGGGGAGAGGGAGGGGCTGGGGAGGGGGTCCTCGCCCTCTGGCCACGCCCTCACCACCCGTTTGAACCGGGCGCCGAGGGGGTGGCAGGGGGAGGTGGGAGGGGCTGGGGAGGGGGAGGCGTGTCCCGCTGGCCACGCCCCTCACCACCCGCTTAAACCGGGCGGCGAGGGGGGTGGCGGGGGGAGGTGGGAGGGGCTGGGGAGGGGGGGCGTGTCCCGCCTCCTGGCCGCCCCTCACCACCCGCTTGAACCGGGCGCCGAGGGGGTGGGCGGGGGGGGAGGTGGGAGGGGCTGGGGAGGGGAGGCGTGTCCCCGCCCCTGGCCGCCCCCGCCACCCATTTGAACCGGGCGCCGAGGGGGGTGGCGGGGGAGGTAGGGGCTGGGAGGGGAGGCATGTCCCCGCCCTGGCCACGCCACCACCCGCTTGAACCGGGTGCCGAGGGGTGGCGGGGGAGGTGGGAGGGGCTGGGAGGGGGGAGGAGTTTCCCCTCCTCCTTCCAGGTCCCCCCGCTCTTCCTGATCAAAGGAGGAGGTGGAGGAGGCGCTCTGGCTGCCATGTGCGAACGTTCCAAACGCTCGCTGGCAGCGGTGGCCGGGTGGGAGTTCAGTTGGCAATTTTTTGGGGTTCATTTTTTTGGGGTGTTGGGAGGGATGTAGGTCCGGTTTTTTTGCTGTTGTCTGTAGCGAGTGTAATGGTCCAGTAGGCTGCCAAGTTTGGTGCTTCTGCGAGCCATAGTTTCTTTGTCTATATACGACATTAAACGGACTGACCAAAATTATATATATAGATTATATGTATAATATAATATGTATATGTATATTATATGTATAATATAATTATTATTATTTGCAAATAATAATAATGCAAATTTCTGCAAATTTCAAAGGTCTGCCAAAATTTATTTTCCATTTTTATGGGGAGACCCATGAATATCTATTTTGTATATGTATTATGTATGTGTTGTGATGAGCATCCTTTGCCAACCCAGGCAGGCAATCCGGAAGTGCCCTCCTTACAAAAGGGGGTTGCATCACTCTTTGCCTTTTGCATAGCTCTACACTGCCTCTCCTTGCCCAGGACTGGCCTTTCCTCCCAGGGAGTGGGAGTGAGCTTCCTTTTCCCATTTTGCATGCTTTGCATGCGTTGCACCTGCTTCTCCTGCTCCCTCCAAAGGTAAAGCCACCCAAAAGCCCAGGAAATGGGGCTTGCATGGTGTAGGGAGGGCCAGGGAAGGAGGGGTTCCCTTCTGCACGTGGGAATGCATCTCCCGCCGGGCTCTCCGGAAGACGCGAGCTGGACAAACTCACCAACAAGGAGAACGGCTCCCCGCAGGGCCCAGGCCCTGCCTCGGAGCCGAGTTTGTGCGGCTCGCGTCTTCCGGAGAGCCCGGCGGGAGACGCTAGCTGGTGAGAACCAAGCTGGTGAGACCCAAGCGGAGGGAGGGAGCGTGGGTGCAAGGAGGGAAGGCTGCCTCTCTGTGGGCGGAGTCCAGAATGCGCAGGCAGGCGGGCGGGCCTCCCAAGGGGCACAAGCAGGCAGGCGCACGGACCCAGGAGGCTCATTTCTGGAGGAGGAGGAGGAGAGCGTCGCCCGGCCCCTCCCCTCCTGAGCCTCTCCTGCCTCTCAGGGTCCTAGAGAGGCCCGTGTTCCGCAACCGCTGATCCACCATCAGCTGGTGTGCCGCGGGAAAACCTCAGAGGGGGGAGAAAGGCGGGGGGAAGAGGTTTTCTTGCGGCACACCAGCTGATTGCTCACGGCACACTCCTGTGCCGGGGCACAGCGGTTGACAATGACTGCCCTAGATAACAGAAATATTTGAAGAAAACTTTCAGAAAACTACACAAATAAATACAGGAGAAGCAAATGAAAAAGTATAAGGAAGAAAACTAGTCACATCTCAAGAAGACAAGGAATGTTCCTGGCAACACAGAGATAAATCAGGGGCAGGGCCGTAGCCAGGATTTTGATTCGGGGGGCTGAGTTTGGTTCGGGGCTGAGACTGGGTGGAAGAGGGTCTACCCTAGCAAACCTTTTGTATTGTTATCCCAATAACCCCATGAATGTGGGATATAATGAGCATGGTGATCAGATCATGATATGAATAAACATAACAGTTTAAATAATGTACCAGTAAGGCCTTTTCGCGGACCACCCTGAGAATTTCGGGGGCTGAAGCCCCCTTAGCCCCCCCCCCCTGGCTACATGCCTGATCAGGGGTAAGATTTGTGTGACCCTCTGGATGTTGGGCTGTAACCACTAGCATTTCTCACCATCCGTTGTGTTTGTTATAGCTTTTGGGAGTTGCAGACCAGCAACATCTGGAAGGTCATACATTTCCCAGTCCTTGGCTGAAATCAACAGGAGTCCTACTTAAAGCAGATAATTAAAATGATGCAGACTATTTAATCATATCTTGAGCGTCCTTCACTTTAGTGGGTTTCCACTAGATAGGACTTACAATGGATTGTAGCCCATTAAAGTTGAAGATAAAAACGGAAGTGGAATAAATTGATCAGCTAAAAGCAAATCTTATAAGTGCCATTTCCTTATGCTAAAAACATTAATTTTCTAAAGGACATTGCTTCAGCAGTTCTATGCTATTTTAGGATTTTAATGGAAACTGTGGATTCTCCAGGAAGAGATGGGAGAGTGCCTATGCATGGATATACTATTTTTTTTGAGAGAGAGCCTCTTGAGATCTTCCAGATCTGTATGCCTTTTATACCCTTCACCATGGCATTAACTGGCTCATGTTGCAAGGATTGAGTAAAGTTGCATAACATGTTATTTCATGGGAAGTGAGTCCAATAATAATATATTAGTTGGCCTCTACGCAACCTGGCTGATGGTTTTAAATTACTGGGTACTTAACAGTGATAGGTGAGGTCATCCAGATGTCTGAGCTGTCACAGATATCCTGACACTTTGTTCTATCCTTCATTTCCACATTTTAATCCCAGAGGGAAATCCATGCCCTAAATCAGTGCCTGATGTCAGACAATTGATGGACAGTATTACAATTCTCATATCTCTTGTAGCACAGCAGTTCTCGTTTGTGCCTGGAGGGCAGGGGACAGGACCTGGGGTCCCATTAGCATTAGAACCAGCTGAGCTAGAACGGGATTCAGAGGATGAGCTAGATGACTGGGGTGAAGGGCAGCTTTCCCCGCAGGGGCCTCTTTCGCCCACAGAGAGCTTGGCCTGGGAAGAAATGTGTTTTGGTCCTAGGGATGATTCAGATAACCAGGTGCAATTAGATTCTGATTCAGGGAGCTATGAACATCCGGGAGGGAGATCTTCCCAGGAGCCTCCTGAGGAAGATATGGAAGAAGGCGCATGGGAAACGGCTAGGGAGGAAAGCTCTCAGGGAGATAGCAACACAGCTGCCGAGAGACAAGGTCGAACCTTTGATAGAAGACGGAACATCGAGTCTAGCAGGAGGGATTGGTCCCGGGCCCTAGACCGGCCGAGGTCCGTCAGCAGGGATTGGAGACGAAGAAGCCTAGAGCGTCGGGGACCTCGGCCGAAGGATTAAGTATAGGATCCGTGGGAACGAATCCTCAGTTCTCCGGCCACGTCGCACCTGAATAGGCGTGAAGCGGAGTGGGATCACTAGCTGGATAGCTAGAGATCATCAAGCCTTGCCTTTGTTCCTGATCCACAGCATTGTGGAGCCTTGCCTTTGTTCCTGATCCACAGCATTGTGGAGCCTTGCCCTTGTTCCTGATCCACAGTCAAGTGGAGCCTTGCTAAGCTTTTGCCTATTTGCTACGTTATCTTGGACATTGACACTTCAAGCTTTTTGGATTGCTTTTATATTCTTATTGGACTATATCTTTGAACTGTTATTATACTCAATAAAGTAGTTAGCCTTCAGTACGTCTCTGTGTGTGTGATTAAGGGGCCGGTAAGTCCGTGATTGTGACAGTTGGCCGGAGAACTCCAAGAACCCCTTATCACACCACGGGACGCCGCAAGAAGCGCCCCAGGGCAGTGGCCGCCATGGCTAACTTGACAGATGCACAAGTAGCAGAGATGCAACAGGAATTGGGAGAGCTGCGGACCCGGGCCGGACGTCACCCGGGGGTGAACGCACCTGCCCGCTTCGGGGGCAACCCGGCTCAAGTGGAGGTGTTCGTCTGCCAAATTGAACTGTACCTTGAGCTGCGACCCAATGAGTTTGCCAACGATCGAGCCAAGGTGGGGTTTGTTTATACCCTGTTGGAGGGGACAGCAGCAACGTGGGCCACCTCGTTGATCCGGGCCCAGTCCCCCCATATACTTACGCTGCAGGCTTTTCTAACCGCGATCCGGGCGACCTGGGGCGCACCCGTGAATGAAGAGCTGGCCGAGAGGGATCTGGCCCGGCTGACAATCAAGGATCTATCCCTGTCCCAGTACATTTCCCGGTTTCGAGTGCTGGCTGCCCAGGTACAGTGGAACCTTCCGGCTTTGCGTTACCACTACACTGCGGGGTTGACATCGGAGTTATGTAGCAGCAAATTAGGGAGTTATGGAACTCCGAGTGGCAAATTTACTCTTACCAAGGCTACCTGGACGTGCGGGTACAAGGATGAGGAAACTCACGACAACTGTGGAGTAGATGAAATCAAAATGGTTTATTGATGACACCAGCTGGTGGGTTTTGCCAGCAGAACACGGCTGCTATCAGGGGCAAAGGCCCCGGTCATTCTCAGTACAAAACATTTATACCCCCAATGGCGGCATCTCGGAAAAGCCCGCCCTCCTTCATAGATTTTACACAATCATAATTGGCTGGTGTCTCATGGCATTTCATTAATCCAATAAAACATTGCATTTCCATTAGCATCACATCTAAAAGTCCCACCTATGTATGAGAACAATGGACATTTCTAAGTTAGTTCTTTCTCACAGTACATATCAGCGGCCTGGGACATTCATGTACCCGGTTTGCAACATTTCACATTCTGCCT